>QKRW01000001.1:0-120000 GCA_003260565.1 Monilinia fructigena
ATTATATATATAAAAGATTGGAGGGACATATTAGCACTTTATCTTATAAGTGTGTAAGAGCGTAGCATAGCGGCGGAGGAACTTTCAAATGAGAGGAACGTTTTTAGCAAGCTTCGCTTTAACAGAAGCACTTATTAGACAACATGGCGATGGATGAGCTCCGGCAGAGGCCGCCTTTTAATATATATATACTACGGATTTCGACAGATACTATGGCGGCGGATGAGCTCGAGCAGATGCTATTTCTCAATTCGGGTTTTGCCGAATATAAAGGATTCATTTACATTACGAACTATACATTGGGAGGACGGATTCGAATGATATTATTTTGGTTAGTGGGCTGGAAACACTAGTATTATACTGCTTGGCTAAAAGTATAATACTAGCAGAGCCTGCAAGACACGGTCGGCCTTATAGGGGAGAAGAGATTCGATAAGGTAACGCGAAACAGCATTTATACACTGCGGGGCGTGCTATATAATGGCAGCGACAGTGACACTGTCTATACAGCCCGAGAGGACGGACGTGCGTGTCGGTCTACAATAGGGTATTAGGCAGATGGCAATGAGATACCGGGTAGGCTTATGGAGCAAACAGAAATAGGGGCGTGAAGCAATGGTTTTGGCGTTAACCAGAACTTCCGAAAGTAAACACATTATAGATGATTTAATGTAGTTGGAAAATTCTACAAAAGCCTAGTACTAGTGGCTTTATCATAGTGTGCTGGGAAAGCGTTTATAGGTGTAGCGAACCTATTTTGTATTATAGGGTATTCTAGAAAGTAACTATAATATAATCTATTTCTGTCGAATGCCATACGCTTATCGACCGTTACAAGGTCGGTATTATATGGTCTCCGGGCCATATGGGTATCGAAGGCAACGAGATGGCTGACGAGCTGGCGGACGCCGGCGCAAAGGAAGGCCGAATGGACAACGACCGCTCAGCAGAGCCCACGATCAGCGGAATAGGTACAACAGCGAGGGCCCTCGCTAATGTAACGACCTCCGACTGGTGGAGACGAAGATATACTGGACTTTCGGCGTCATACCGCAAGTGGGAACTCGGATATGCTATAGCCGAACCCCCAGAGCTCCGCCTCCCCCGCACGTCGCTCCACCGGCTCTTAGCCGCCCGAACGGCACATGGCGACTTTGCGCAGTATCACAGAAGGTTCGGCCATAGCGACGCTGAGCTTAACTGCCTCTGCGGATACAAGAAAACCCCTGAGCATTTTGTATTCTGTGAGATCTCCCAGCGCAAGTTCCACGCCTGGCCGGAGAAGCCAGACCGCCCGCCCAGCCGCCCCGAAGAAGGACGAAAGTACCTGAACGCGATAATGGCGCACCCGGAGCTGTTTGAGAACTTTCTCACGGTAACCCAGCATTTCACCCTTAACGCTCGTGCATCGCAAACCCGCGATCGGACAAGCTCGGGTGGCCCCCAGTAAAGCTACGGCTCGCCGAAACAGAACCGCCACTCCTCAGCCGTTGTACAAGCGCTGACTCTAGGAACCGGCAGAAGCGAAACATCCCTCGCATAAGGGAAGCAGTAGTCTACGTATGCGTAGAATGAGGAAGAGAGAAAAAAGCGGAAACGCCTTTCCAAATGGAGGGAAAGGGGCCGCAAGGACAAAGGGAAACGGCACTGCCTGGGGGTACTAACCGGAGGGCAGGGCGCCAGGAGTACCATCACGTATGGCATCGGGCCATACATGGGTGGCGCGCGGGGAGGCCAAGCCTCCGACGCGGGCCCGTCGCTAATACCCTTCGGGAGGTCAGAATTAGCCATTCTATACAGAGACGTTAAACATTAAATAAATAAATAAATAAATAAAATAGTAAACTTAAATCGAAAATCCTTTTATTACGAAATAAGATGGCATTCGTCAATAGCTACAAACCCAATATTAGATTGTAATTTAAATAATACAAATGCATTTCTAAATTTGAATATAATTGTTTACTTAAAACCTAACAATTCATTTTATTTGATTTATAGATTAAGAAACTTTAGTTTATATATAAAAACAATATCAACATCTCTATATTGTATTCAATTAGTTATTTATTTATTTATTTATTATTGTTTTACGTCTATATGAGCTAGCTAGACTCTTGACCTCCCGAGGGGTACTAGAGACGGGTGATACACTAGTGGGTCGAAGACCCAAGAGCTCACCACTTAGGTACGTATAGTACGTCGTCGCTAGGTTGAAGCACTGAGGCCGCCTCCTCCCGGCGGTCTCTCACAACTCTAGCTCTGTTGGGCAGCCTCCTTCCGCCATTTGAGGGAGCGTCCTGCATTGAAGGGATTAACCTTTGCTTGTTACATGAAAAAGAATGTCGGGCTATACAGCAATCGCACTGGTAGGGAGTGCTAAAAGAGCAGTTATTACGTTAGGATGCAGCCTTTGTATCGTCGTATAGAGTAATGCGCCGCGCTCTATAAATCGCGCCTCAGATTAGGCTCTGGGGTGAAGCGGAGAGAGAGTAGGGGGGGGGGGAAGGGGAGAGGATGGGTTGGGAAGGGGGGGGGGGGAGAGGGAGGGGGAGAGAGGGGAGGGAGGGGAGAGGTCGGGGGCAACGCTCGGTGGGACGTTGTCTGGAGTGCCGTTGGGCTCCTGGTTGCAGAACTTGAAGTACCGCGTCGTTGTGACAAAGCGCTCGAACTCTTGTGGGCGATCAAGAAGCTGTCGTATGTAGTCGTGCCCTTCTCCAGCGTTTGTCGGTGGGCGAGTAGGTTTCAGTGGCCACGAATGGAATCTCCTGACGGAGATCTCACAGAACACAAGGTGCTCCGGGGTTTTAGCCTTACCGCATGGGCAGTGTGTCTCTGCGTCCTCGTGCTTGAAGCGCCTATGGTAGGCCTCAAAGTCGCCGTGCCTGGATCGCAGCGCAAGTAGTCGATGTAGAGTCGGTCTGGGAAGATGGAGTTCTATAGGCTCCTTCAAAGCGTAGTCGAGTTGCCATTGGCGGTACCCACCTGACAACGTTGATTTGTTCTTATACCACCAATCACTTGTGGCGTTGCGAGCCAGGCCTCGTGCTATCGATCCTATACCGCTGATCGTAGGTTGCGTAGTAAGCCCTGGATCCACTATACCGCTTTTGGCCCCTGCGTCTGCTAGTTCATCCGCTGCCTCGTTGCCGATTATACCCTGGTGCCCAGGGGACCACCGTATGTTGACCGCGTGCCGATCGATTAATCGATGGCTTTCTAGGAACGCCCATTGAGAAGTGTCCGAAGCGTTCGCTCGTTTGCACCAGATCACAGAGGTGCTGTCGATGCATAGCCATCGTTCTGTATCTGCGTCGGATGGTAGTGTGAGCGCTTTCTGAAGCCCTTTCAAAGCACCTATCGCTTCTGCGTCAAAGACATGGGACAGCGTGTTAATCGCGCCTTTTCCAGTGGCTGCAAGCGTTTGCCCTTGGTAGATTGCATAGCCGTAGCCCACGTGCTTCCCCATGTCATCGTATGATTCAGATCCGTCCGAGAAGATGGTGATTGTGTTAGGCGGCAAGGCGTTCCACCAGTCAGTGAAGCTAGCTGCGGCTGTCTCTTTGTCTATCCCCATTGTGGGGTCCATTCTGCACCCGGGGGTGTAGTGTGGGGGAGATAGGATCGGGCGTGGTGCTCCCGGCAGCAGCCGGTCCGCTGATCGCAGTCTTGTGCCGTCCTGCGTGCGATGACCTGGTGCAATCAGCCGCATGGTTAGCGGGTGACGTATGTCAAGTCTTCGAAGTCGGAGTGCCATATTGATACGGATGTGCTCTAAAGCCACCTCGCAGGGAGGGAGGCCCGCGTCTCGTAGATTGGCCACAGTGGGCGTGGTCCTCCAGGTCGGTAGTACTCCTCTTGTTGCAAGGTTGATCACTTTGTTGGCTTTTGCTATATGTGACCCCATTCGAGTACTCACTATGGTGCCTCGTAGATAGCCTCCACCTGTACTTTGTCGTGTTCGTCCTGGGTACCACGCCTCCGCTCCGTAAAATAACGAGGGCATCACGCATGTGATCGTGGCCTTCCGCAGAGAGGCTGCAGGGGGGCCGTGCAGGGTATTAGCCAGATGCTTGATGTGTAATGCTACTTTCCGTGCCTTTTCTACACGTTCTGCTATATGTCTCTTAAACGTAAGCTTGCGGTCGAACCATACCCCTAGCCACCTGAGCGCCGGCTGCTTTGTGTCGCCTGGTGCGCTTGTGGTGGGCCGTATGGTTAGAGTAGGGGAGATGACAGCCTCCGGGGCACGTATATGGCGCCTGCGAGTGAAGTGCATCATTTCTAGCTTCTCTGGCGCAAAAGCGACTTTATTAGCCGACCCCCATGCCTCTATCTGTTGAACATCTCGCGTAATCGCCTTGATATTGTCCTCTAATGTTTTGCCTACCCTGTACAAGGCAATGTCGTCTGCGTATCCGAATCGGAGAGCTTGATCCTGATTCAGAAGCTCTGCCAAGTAAAGCATGTAGAGCACTGGGGAAAGGGGTGAGCCTTGAGGGGTGCCGCATTGTACTCGCGACTCATCCGTGTAGACATTCTCGAGCCTAACCATCACCCTGCGCTCCTGTAAGAACGACCGGATCATTTTCAATAGAGATGTAGGCCAGCCCTGGTCTTGCATTCTCTTCAGCAGCCGTCGGGGTAGAAGCGCGTCGAATGCTCCTTGTACATCCATTGTGACCAGCGTGACTTCTCGCTTTCTAGCAAAAGCGCATTCCACGTCGTGCACGAATGCCGCGACTAGATCCATAGCCGATCGTTTAGGCAAGGCCCCGCAGTGTTGAGGGCTCAGTGTGCTGTGCGTTAGCGACGTCCAGGCTATCCTCCTTGCGATGATCCGTTCTAGGCCCTTGCCTACGCAGGATAGTAGGGCTATCGGACGCCAGGAGCGGACAGAGCTCTTATCCTTCTTGCCGACCTTGGGCAGCATTACTACCTCAGCTAGTCGCCACACTTTGGGGAAATAGCTCCTTTTAAGGCAGCATTCGAAAAGGTCACGGATGTACCCCTTGATGCTACCCCAGCAGGCTTTCAGAAGCCGGACCGTGACCTTGTCCGCACCCGGTGAGGTGCTTGAGACTCCGATAGTGTTACGTTCCACCTCCTCGAGGGATACATTAGTGTCCCAGGGTAGAGTTGGAGCACGATTCTCTGATACCGGATCTGTGTCTAGATCGTCAGTGCTATCATACCTATGCAGTACTTTGTCCAGCAGAATCTGCGCTTTTTCCCTCGTGCCCTCGATCTGTTGGCCATCCACTACAAGTGGTGGAAACTTGAGGGAAGGAGCTGCTTTGTGCCATCCCACCACCTTATATAGATCTGCATCGTCCGATGCATTGTCAATTAGCCTTCTCCAGTATTCTCTCTTCGCCTTGCGCGTTGCGCTGAGCATCCTCTTCCTGTCTTCTAGAGTCCTACCAGAGCGTTTGTAGAGGCTGTACGCGGACGCGCTTTCGCTGTCCCACCAGGGCGCCGATCGCGCCCGGTCGGTTGCTGGTCGCCCTGCGGTCCGTATCGCCCGTTGGAACAGATCCGTGAGCTGCTCTGTGGCTGTTTCGAGCTCGGCGTCCGAGGCGATATTCATCACTTTCGGGAGCCAGTATGCTCCACTTTCTATAAGACTGGCAAAAGTATATAAACCATCTTCCGTGACCCTGTACCCAACACGCTTATTGGGTGGCGTACCTCGCCCTGGAATAGTAGTAACCTGCGTGAAGTGGTCCGATCCGCAGTCCATGTCCCGGCGCACTACCGTCTCCGCAAAAGGTATATTGGAGAAGGTTAGGTCGATCACATGCCCTGCACGATGGGTAGGCACCCCTACCTCGCCGATGAAGTCCATGCCAGTGTCCTGGGACCAGTTTGCAAGCGTAGCCCCCTGTGTGGCCGACAGTACCCCTGGCTCATAGGTATCGTGCTTCGCATTAAAGTCCCCTCCGATCAGCGTGCGAGGCCCTGGGACAATGCCTACCGTATAATTTATCATTGCCATAGTATTAGGCTCTCGGTAGATGTTCACTATATGATGGCCATTTACCTCTAACCAAACGACATCTCTGTTGCGTTCCCCACGCCGCTGTTGTGCTTGCACCGCAGCACCCCGCCGTATATACGACATAGTCCTTGGCCTTTCAGCTTCCCGCTCGGTCGCCTCCTCTGCCTCCCACGAATCATAGGGGGCGTAGCACTCGTATGCCGGGTGGTTTTGTGTCTTAGTTCCCGGGGAACTCCAAGGCTCCTGCACGCATACCACGTCTGCCCCGTTCTCATACGCGAGCTGCAGCAGAACACTATGCGCTCCCGCCCCTTTCCCCACGTTTGCCCATGCCACTGTTATATGCAGGGCAGGGCTGTCTTCGCGGCCTTCACCGCTTCGCCTGTTCCAGCCCCTACTCATTAGAGAAAGGGTTGGTATCTTCAGTCAGTTGCGTGGATGCTGCAATGTCGTCGTCGTCGGTGTCCATCGCATCTTCCACCCGGGCCTTACGCACGCTGTTCCGCGATAGGAGTTTGAGGTTCATTTGCCCCGGGGCTGCTTTAGCACGCTTCGAAGCTCTGGTTTGCGATGCTGGCGAATCCGTAGCTCGCTTGGCGCTCTCGCCCCCTCCCTCGGTGTCGCTGGTACCTGGATCTCAAAGGTCCGGGCAGTGCTCGGAGGGGCTGTGGAGTTCGCGGAGCTCTGAGTGCTCTGAGCGTCCTGGGAGCTTTGGGAGCTCTGGTTGCTCTGGGCTCCCGCATGAAAAGTGCGCACTGCAGGGACAGTATTCGTAGCTGTGCCCGGAGCACATGCTTTCTGGACCGCTCTGTTGTTTCTGCGGATCGCTTCCACTTGAGCCTTGGTTAGATTGCACTGTGGCTTCCCCCCTGTAGTGCTGCGAGGTGCAAGCGGGCAGCCCTTGTGCCCTGCCGGAAAAGGGCCATGGCAGCCGTTGCATTTCGCAGGGCAGGAGTTTTGCAGATTGCTAAAAAAAAAAAAAAATTCAGAATATATTTTAGTAATTAAATCAATAAATAAAGTAATATAGAAAAGGGAGAAGTATTTGCTATTACGAAATGTTAGTATTTGAAAACATTATTTTTTATCTTTCAAAAAATATATATATATATATATATATAACGTAACTTATGGTGAACCGGGTCATATGGGGAACGGGGTCACAAAATTCAATTCTCTCTATGTGATCTGTTCTACGAGCTACACATTCATCCAATTCCAACTCTAAATCACTTGAACTACTATCTGGCTCTTCTTCTTCAGCCTCCTCTTCTAATTCTTCAATTGGACGTTTACGTGGTCGTCCTCGTGGCTTTTTCTCCTTAGATTTTTCCTCCGCCTCACGTACCATTTTCAGTACTTCCTCACTACTAAAGACAAATTGACCTTGTAATTTGACTCTTTTGCCTTTAGTTTCTCTTCTTTCGAGTCTCAATTACCTCCTGAGCATCAGCGAGCTGTTTCCGAAGTAGGGCTATCTCAGCATTTTGAGATTCTACAAGCCTAGTCATTCTCTTGGCATATCGACGAGTTGGTGATGCAAGAGAATCATTATCTGCTAGAGCTTTATCAAAGGTCTGATTTGCTTGCCTTAGCTCTGTCCCATCTGGAGGAGAGCTCCTAAGTATAGATAAGTCTAGATCTTGATTGGAGGTTCTCATTTGTGAGTGGAAGGTTGCTGGGAGGAGTTAAATGGTAATGAATCGAGTACTTTTCGTGGGGCAAAAGGTACTAAACCAGCTCCTCTCCAGCCAGCTTTAATATTAGAAGAATTCAGTGCTTTTTTTCTAATATTTTGAAAGAGTTCTACCCATTCAGCTCTTTGGATTCGCTTTACACCAGCTCGAGAATATCGATCGACCTCTAAAGCATGATATCGTTTCATTGGCCCATAACACCGCAATATCAAGTGGTTGAAGCAAGTGGGAGCAATGAGGAGGTAATATAAGTAAATCGATATCCTTCTCTATACAGAAAGCAATAAAGCTGCCTGTAATATGACTTGAATGGCCATCCATGATCAAAAGTCGAGGCCGGTCACCTGACACTTTCTTGGATTCTGGTTCGAAAACCCTTTTTAGCCATTCTAATCCATGACTATTTGAGGTCCATCCATTCGTACTAGTAGAGAACTGCCAGCTTTGAGGTGTGTCCTTTGGAATCCATGCAGAATTCGTATTCTGAGCCTTGAAAATGACCATAGGTGATAGAGCCTTTCCAGCTGCATTGACACATTCAAATGCAGTTATCTATTCTTGCTTGCCAGCTGTAACTTTCCAATTCGATTTCTGAGTAGAATCGACTATAATACGCGTACTTTGAGTAGTTCCAACTCCAAATCCGGTTTCGTCCATATTATACACATCATCTAATTCATACTTTCGTTCAATGAGACGCGTACGAAACGCGTCAAACCAAGCCTGAATATTCTCCGGTGTTGCCTCTTTAGCCCGATTAGACTCTAATTGACGTGAGTAGCATGTCTTAAGTTCTGGATGTCGTTTTTGGAATCTATAGATCCATTCGTGGCCTATAGGTAGAATTTCTGTCGAGGTAGGAATTCGAGATGACGCGACCTGAACGCGTCGAAGACGAATTTCGTCGGCCATTTCCTTCACCAACATAGGTGTAGCAGGGAATCCAGTGATGGTAAGTCGTGAAATCCATCGTACAAGAGTATTTTCTTCTGCGTTTGAAAGAATTTGAGCCATTTCGTGGGATTGAGTACGTGATTTCCTTCCAGCGACCCTAGCTATGAGAGTTGACTTAGGAACTTCAAAATACTCTGCAGCCTTTCTAATTGATTTAAATTCCTTCAATTGAAGTGCAATAATAGCATTCTGTATCTTCTCTTCAATTTGAGAAGGCGTAAGAGGTGATTCGGTATGCATAGCAAAATTTGTTGGGGTTTGAAGTCAGTGATGGGCTAAATGTGACCCGGTTCCCCATATGACCCGGTTACCATAAGTTACGTTATATCATATTTATTTTATTTATTTATTTTCAGTTTAGCGTCTCTATGTAGAATGGCTAGTTCAACCTCCAAAGGGTATTAGCGACGGGCTCGCGACGGAGGCGGGGCCTCCCCGCGAGCCTTTCGTGTATAGCCGTGTGCTATGCCTGTCGGTACTCCTAGCGCCTTGCCCTTCCGTTCCTACCTCGAGCAATGCCGTTTCCCCTTTTCCCCTATAGTCCTTCTCCCTCAATTTAGAGAAGCGCTCCCACTATTATTCTTATACAGTTTGCACTGTGTTAAAAAGTGTATATGTGTAAAAAGCACCTTCGTTCTGCCGGTTCTTACTTTTAGGGTGGTGTTTTTGTAGATTGGATAAACTGCTTAGATAGGGCGCGGTTTATTGCTAAATGGCGGTTAAAGAGTGGCGGTTTTGTCTCGGCAAGCTGTAGCTTATATGGGAACCATCCAAAATTATTTGATCGTGCGTTCGCTGTGCACAGGCATTGATGGTGAAGTACTGGGTTACCGCGAGAAAGTTTTCGAAGAGCTTGGGATGTGTTAGTAATGCGCTTAGGTATCTCCGCCCTTCCTCGGGGCGGCTGGGCGGGCGTTCGGGTCTAGCCGGCCAGGCGTGAAACTTGCGTTGGGAGATCTCGCAGAAATACGAGGTGGTCGGGAGCCTTCTCGAACCCGCAGAGGCAGGTGAGCTCCGCTTCGGTGTGGCCGAACCTTCTGTGGTACTGCGCGAAATCGCCGTGTGCCGTTCGGGTAGCCAGAAGCCGATGTAGCACTGTGCGGGGGAGGCGCAGTTCTGGGGGCTCGGTTACGGAGTATCCGAGCTTCCATTTGTAGTACGAGGCTGAAAGGCCTAGGTGGCATTGACTCCACCAATCAGACGTTGCAATGTCCGCGAGGGCCTTCGCCGTTGTGCCTATTCATTAATCGTAGGCTTCGCTGAGCGATTGTCGTCTGTCCGTCCCTTGTTCGCGCTGGTGTTAGCCAGTTTATCTGCTGCTTTATTGCCTTTGATATCCATATGGCCTGAGGACCATTAATGCCAACCTTGTATCGGTCTATGAGGGTATGACATTCGAGGAAAGCCCACTGGGAGGTGTTGGACGCGCGTTTGCCCGCATGCACCATATCACCGAGATGCTGTCGATGCACACCCATATCCGCTCGTCTGTAGGCTGGAGGATATCCAGTGCACATTGCAGGCCTTTAAGGGCGCCTATCGCTTCTGCATCGAAGACATGGGAGATGCTGTTTATCGCTCCACTCCCAGTTCTGGCCAGCGTTTGGCCGCGGTACACAGCGTATCCGTAGCCTACTAGCTTTGCACCGTTCTTATACTGTTCGGTGCCATCCGAGAATACAGTGATCGTATCCCTGCCTAGCTGGCTTTTGTAGTAGCTGATATTAGTTCTACGATTCTTCATCCTCTGAACCGCAACACACACGATCTTGAGGTGATTTCCACGTCTACCTCGGTATATATATGATGAATGGTATTGTTTACAGCTGTGTAGACTTTATCTGGAATACGTTGAAATGGATAATTTCACTTGCTGGCTTGGACTGGGAATCACATAATTCTTTTCGTATTCCTTCGGAATTCGATGTGTCCTATTGAGTATAGCTTCAGTATTGCCCATCTGGGATTGATTGATTGATTGATTCTATTAACGTCCGTTTTCAGTCCACGACTATATAGGACGGCTAGGCCCTTGGGCCTAGAAGGTAACTTTTTAATTTACAAAATTGGAGATAGTCTATTTGGGAAGTGAAAAAAAATGTTGGGGACCAGTGTGCCCATCTGGGAAGAAGTTCGTCCAACGCTAGTCATATACAATATTCCATGATTGAGTGAATAATGCTAATAGTATGTAATATAGTTATGCATTGGGATACGTGGTATACAGTAAATATACGTTACAAGAGTCAACCTTGGAAGTGTATGCAAGATATATCGTATACTCTTCCATCATTGGTTGGAAGAGAAGGCCCCATTCTTCTCCTCCAGACCTGCATAGGAATTCATAGGACAGAATAGCAAAGCAGGGGAAGGGTGTAGTCAAAAAGACTAGTGTTGCCATGAGCATTTCTCGTATTCGGTATACGGGCCAATGTAGTGGTATGTATAACTTTATTTGAAAAATATATCCGTACGTAGCATTGAATTCTTATATTATAAGAATACTGAATACTATTAGGGATATTACTAAAATACTGAAGTTTGATCTAGAAAGCTCATTCCAAATCTTAATTAAATTTAAAAATAGCATTCCAAATCGAAATTTAGCGTTTCATTATACTTTTAGTGATATTGAATTTTGTTATATTCACTCAAGTATATATCAATTTATACTATACCCATGGAAATGGTAACTAAGAATCCAATATCAGCTACCGTTTCACTGCCGTATACTAACAGCAGCACTAACAAAGATGGGTGTGTTAACGGATGTATAGTATAAAAGTGATGGTTACTTTGCGATTAGAAACAGGCTCATGTAATGTTTTAAATTTAAGTTCTAAGCTATCAATTTATTACAACTTTGTTCTAAGCATTACTTTTCCATCTTAAGATCCATCTCACTACCTTTTTGGCCTGTGAAAGAATATTTCTCCACTTCGACCCTAGAATCACTTGGCTATTCTCTCTTGCTCTTGCTCTTACTCCTACTCCTAATGGTAAGCTCCAACGACCTTCAACTCTCCTGTAGGCTACGAGCCAGGATAGGGCGAAGATGTACTTTCACCGATGACCTTGTAGAACTGGGAGAATAAACAGATGGTTAGATACTATACATTTCATCATTTATATTCCATCTTGGGTAATACCTCTTTACTTAATGGAAAATGTCATCATCTTGAATAAATGATCATCTTGTCTTACCGTCAATTGCAATTTCTAACATTCAACGCAAATCTATATACCTGGATCAGGCTAATTTTGGCTTACTGATTATTGGTACTGTGAGCTATTCCCTTTACTAGGTTATACATCTATTATGCCAAGAAAGACTTCTCAGATATCCAATTATATCATTTGCCGGTGTAAAACTTAAAAGGGACGACACATTTGTCTCAAACTTTTAGACTTGTGTCAAGGCGCTAAGAAAGCCTTCAATTTTACATCTCGGCAAAGTAAATGACTAACTACAAATAGGTCTGTCAAGCGACCCCGCCTAGTTTGATTCAACGTCGCGCTAATACGCCAAGAAAAAGGATACTTGTAGTCTTGTACCTGGTAATGAAAGCCTTATCGAAAGTTTCCCGATCTTGTAAAATCTTGGAGACGAATTGGATTTATGCGGGGATTGGATCTCTAATCGGATGCATATAGTTTTTTGTAAATGAAATATATAACAGATACAATTAAAGATGTGTAGCCGCATTGAATCCAAAGGGCACAAACACATCGGATTGAAACCCTACGTTGGTTACATGAGCATCGTAAAAAATGATTGGATCATTTGCAATTGGCGAATAGAATTTGAAAGGCTTGAAGAATTGTGATCAGGGAATTTCGATGTAATGGGTTAAAAGTCTCGTCACAGAAGCTCAATCTGGACTGTCCACTTCTGTTATACCATAGCATCTTCTTAAACGTCAAATTTTTTTAGAGTTTAAGCTCAACGGTCAAGGTTGACCCTCTCTCCATACTATATTGTCATGGTCCTAATGGCATTACTAAGAGCCTGCCGGTTCCACCGCCTTCGCTTAAATTACTTACATAGCCAACTTTTACAGGAGTTCGTTAACGTCAGACTTAAGTGTTTAGTAGGGTTTCACTATTGCTTACACAAGAATGATTTAGACCTCTTCATCTCGAGAGAATCAGCCTTTAATCTTGATGGTATCTAGATTCAAATCATCAGCAGATCAATTAAGGTTGCTTCTACCCTTAAGAAGACTATTGGATTTGGAATCCAGTCTGCATTCTGATATTTTGAGCGAAATGAGGCTGAATTTGACCTTTACCATATGCACTGAAAATAATGTCAAACGTTGAGATCAGCCTCGTAATTAGTATTTCTTGGATTCCATATATTGATTTATATAGTAGCACGTATTAATTATCTTGAATGTATTTGCGTATATATAGTATCAAATCCTATATTATTAACTGTATTCGATATCATTATAATACTAAATACTATCAAAAACATATTAAAATACTGAAATCTGATCTAGAATAAGCATTCAAAACCCAATTAAGTACAATATATTCATTCCAGATCCTAATTAGGTTTGAGATGCCCATTCCAGATTCGATTCCAGTATCTTAGTCAGTGTTGCCATCAGTATATGCCAGTGGAACGGTGGCTGATATTGGATTCTTAGTTACCCCTTCCGTACGTATAATTTAAAACTATACATACCATTATATTGGCCCGTATACCTAATACGGAAAATGCTAATGGCAACACTGATTTTTTGTATATTTCTAGTAACATTAGATTTTATTATATCTACTAAAGTATACATAAACTATAATTATGCGTACGAAAGTGATAGTTGAAGATTCAAGATCAGCTACCGTTGCACTGGGATATACTAATCACAACACTGGTTGAGATGGAGCAAACTATGGATCTGAAGAGAATGAGAGTTCAACACTAGTCATGATCAGTCAGTATAAGACTTTTTGTAAATCATAAATTAAGAGAGCTCAACAAGGTTGAAAGTGGCCTATCCAGATGCAGCTCAAACTCTATTAACAAGCAAATACGGTGAAGCCTGCCTATGCCTATGTTAGTACCGACGATATTTCTCTATAAAGAGCAATGAATTCTCTGAGTATGAGATCAAATCATCCCCAACGCCTCAAAGATTCTCCCAGAACTATTCCAATAACTCAAAAGCAAAAATGAAGCTCTCCTCAATCCTCACCACTATGGCCTCTTGTCCATGGCTCAATCTTTGGACTTGTCCGGATACTCTCAAACAAGCCGGTGTTGATGCTGGTTTTAAGGCTTACCTCAAAGAGTAAGTTACTACCCTCAGACTGTACCTCGATCAGTCTTTCCCAAAACCAGTACAACCTAACAACTACAGACTCTACCTCTCAACTGAGGACCCAGCCATCACAACAGCTTTCAGCAACTTCTTCGTCCCAACCGGACAGCTCATCGTCCGTGGTATCGTCGCCACCGGCTCCAAGGAGATCATCGCCCTCAAGCAAAGACTTTTGCCAACCGCAGGAAACAAGCACTGGAACCACAGACCCAACGTCACCTCCGTCTACTCTGAATCCAGCACCCAAAAGGTCTTCAATGTTCTTGGTGTCATCGAGGCTACCTACGATGGTGGAAACTGCTCCCAGGCATAGTACGTACTTTCAGCCCATGGGGCTTCAGCAATCTATGAATCGAGATGCTAACTACAAGCCACAGCTACTCAACCCGTTTCACTGTCAAAAAGATGCCAGTGGAAAATTGGCCCTCAAGCCCCATGCTGGGGATCTTGTCAAGTATGATGATTATATCATTGAGCCATCTGTGTCTCCAACCGATATCCCTTGCGGAACTAGATAATTACTTTGAAGGATAAATGGGATAAAAACTTTGGAGAAAATGTTGGGGTTATGCATGGATCAGGCCGATAAAATTCCGTTGGAAGAGCAATGATTTTACGTTATATATAAACTTTTATAGAGTAATGAATATCTTGGATGACGCAGTCGTATCTTGTCATGCCATATCACTGCTTCTCTCGCATTATAGATCATGTGAAAATCATGTATATAGACAAAGATTCATTTCAATTTCATTTTTTTTTGGCATTTGAAATCATCATTGACATCACCCGAGGAGTCTTGTAGTTGGCAGAACCTTGCATTCAGAGACAAGAACCTTAGAAGTATCACTTGAAGAGCTCTAATGCATGTGAATTATGTGATATTATAAGTCTTTAGGTTTGTTAGTTATAAACTTATTTCATGCCATATACAAAAGCTGCTACACTAAATATTTTTATATTCCATCATCCAATAATTTCTAGAAGGTGACACAAAGCAGCCGGCTCTTCGATGGTTGGGAGTATGGCTCGATCGCAAACTTACTTTCAAAAGACATATCGCTGAACGAGTAGAGAAGGCACGGAAAGTGGCATTGCACATCAAGCACCTTGCCAATACCGTGCATGGCTCCCCTGCGGCCTCCCTACGGAAAGCCACGATCACATGCGTAATACCCTCGCTACTTTACGGGGCAGAAGCGTGGTATCCGGGACGAACGCGGCTAAGTACAGGCGGAGGCCATCTACGAGGCACCATGGTGAGCACTCGAATGGGGTCACGCATAGCGAAGGCTGACAAAGTGATCAACCTCGCAACAAAGGGGGTACTACCGGTCTGGAGGACCACGCCCATTGTAGCCAACCTACGGGACGCGGGCCTCCCTCCCTGCGAAGTGGCTCTAGAGCATATCCGCATCAATATGGCTCTTCGACTCCGAAGACTTGACGTACGCCATCCGCTGACCATGCGACTGACCGCACCGGGCCACCGTACGCAGAACGGTACGAGACTGCGATCAGCGGACCGGTTGCTACCGGGAGCACCACGCCCGATCCTACCCCCCCCGCACTACACCCCCGGGTGTAGAACGGACCCTACACAGGGGATAGACAAAGAAACGGCGGCGGCTAGCTTCAATGATTGGTGGAATGCTTTGCCTCCCAACACGGTTACCATCTTCTCCGATGGATCCGAATCGTATGACGACGCTGGTAAGCACGTGGGCTACGGCTACGCGATCTACCAGGGACAAGCGCTTGTAGCTACCGGAAAAGGTGCGATTAACACGCTTTCGCATGTCTTTGACGCAGAAGCGATAGGGGCTCTGAAAGGGCTTCAGAAAGCGCTTACGCTACCATCCAATGCGGATACACAACGATGGCTATGTATCGATAGTACCTCTGTGATATGGTGTAAACGCGCGAATGCTTCGGACACTTCTCAATGGGCGTTCCTAGAAAGCCATCGACTAATCGATCGGCATGCGGTCAATATACGGTGGTCCCCTGGGCACCAGGGTATAACCGGCAACGAGGCAGCGGATAGCCTAGCAGACGCAGGAGCCAAGAGCGATATAGTGGATCCAGGGCCTACTGCGCAACCTACGATCAGTGGTATAGGATCGATAGCACGAAGCCTGGCTCACAACGTTACAAGTGGATGGTGGCGCAAAAACGAGCCAACGTTGTCAGGGGGTATCGCAAATGGCAACTAGACTACGCTTTGAAGGAGCCTATGGAACTCAAACTCTCTAGGCCAACTCTGCATCGACTACTTGCGCTGCGATCCAGGCACGGCGACTTCGAGGCTTACCATAAACGTTTCAAGCATGAAGATGCAGAGACTCACTGTCCATGCGGTAAAGCTAAGACCCCGGAGCACCTTGTCTTCTGTGAGATCTCGGTTAGGAGGTTCCACTCGTGGCCGCTAAAACCTGTTCGCCCACCGACAACCGCCCGGGAAAGGGCATGACTATATACAACGGCTTCTTGCTCTCCCACAAGAGTTCGAGCGCTTTGTCACAACAACGCGATACTTTACGTTTTGCAACCGAGAGCCTAACGGCATCCCAAACAGCGCTCGACCTAGCGCCACACCCGACCCTCCCCCTCTTCCCCCTCTCCTCCCCCCTCCTCCCCCCTTCCCTCTTTACCCCCCTCCCCCCTCTCCCCCGCTTCACCTCGGAGCCTAATCTGAGGCGCGACCCATAGAGCGCGGCACAACACTCTATACGACGATACAAAGGCTGCATCCTAACGTAACAACTGCCCTTTTAGCACTCCCTACCAATGCGATTGCCATACAGCCCGACATTCACTCTTTTTAGATATAACAAGCAAAGGCTAATCCCTTCAATGCAGGACGCTCCCTCAAACGGCGGAAGGAGGCTGCCCAACAGAGCTAGAGTTGTGAGAGACCGCCGGGAGGAGGCGGCCTCAGTGCTTCAACCTAGCGACGTCGTACGACACGTACCTAAGTGGTGAGCTCTTGGGTCTTCGACTCACTAGTGTATCATCCGTCTCTAGTACCCCTCGGGAGGTCAAGAGCCTAGCTAGCTCATATAGACGTTAAACATAATAAATAAATAATAAATAAATAAATAAATAAATAAATAAATAAATAAATAAATAAATAAATAAATAAATAAATAAATAAATAAATAAATAAATAAATAAATAAATAAATAAATAAATAAATAAATAAATAAATAAATAAATAAATAAATAAATAAATAAATAAATAAATAAATAAATAAATAAATAAATAAATAAATAAATAAATAAATAAATAAATAAATAAATAAATAAATAAATAAATAAATAAATAAATAAATAAATAAATAAATAATAAATAAATAAATAAATAAATAAATAAATAAATAAATAAATAATAAATAAATAAATAAATAAATAAATAAATAATAAATAAATAAATAAAAAATAAATAAATAAATAAATAAATAAATAAATAAATAAATAATAATAAATAAATACAAAAATACAAAAATCTATACTAAATTTGATATTATTGCTGTTTTCAATAAACTACGGATTGTAGAAGGCTATAAATAGAAAACTGCTTTCATTACTCGTTTTGGTTTATTTAAATTATTAGTAATACTTTTCGGATTCTATAATGTATCTGCTTTATTTTAGAATTATATTAATTATATCCTTTTTGATTTTTAAAATAGGATTTGTATAACATATTTAAATGATATTCTAATCTACTCCAAAAACGTTATAGATTATAGGAAGCATATTCGCAATGTTATTCAACAATTAATCGATGCTGGACTACAGATTGACATTAATAAATGCGAATTCGAAACGAAAAGAACTAAGTATTTCGGCTTGATCATTATTTTAGGTATAGAAATAGATCTAGAGAAAGTTAATATTATACTTAACTGGAAATTGTTAATTAAGTTTAAAGATCTTTAATATTTCCTCGGATTTGTGAATTTTTATTATTGTTTTATCTACAACTTTTCCAAGATTGTAAAATCTTTTAATTATCTTTTAAAAAAGGAAAAGATATAAAATTGGATCCTTAATTAAGAAAACGCTTTTAAAACATTAAAAGCCGCTTTCTCCTTTACCCCGGTTTTTACTATATTTGATTATTATTATTATACAGTTGTAGAAACTAACGTTTTTGACTGGGCTATAAAAGATATTCTTTTATAATACGATGAGGAAGGACGTTTATGCCCGATAGTATATTTCTTATTAAAACATAGCACCGCTGAATACAGTTATGAGATCTATAATAAGGAACTTCTAGCTATTATAAAAGTATTGGAGGAATAAAGATTGGAACTATATAAGGCTTAGAAGTTATTCGAAATTATTATTAATTATAAGAACCTTAAATACTTTATATTAACAAAGATATTAAATCAATAATAGATTAGATGGGCTGAATTCGTATCTAGATTTAACTTCTATATATATATATCGACCTGATTGTAAAGCTGTTTTATTTATTTATTTATTTATTTATTTTCAGTTTAGCGTCTCTATGTAGAATGGCTAGTTCAAACCTCCCGAAGGGTATTAGCAACGGGCTCGCAATGGAGGCGGAGCCTCCCCGCAAGTCTTTTGTGTATAGCTGTGTGCTATACCTATCGATACTCCTAGCGCCCTTGCCCTTCCGTTCCTACCTCCGAGCAGTGCCGTTTCCCTTTTCCCCTGTGGTCCCTCTCCCTCCATTTAGAGAAGCGCTCCCGCTGTCATTCTTGCCCAGTTTGCGCTGCGTTAAAGAGTGTATGTGTGCGTAGGAAGCACCTTCGTTCTGCCGGTTCTTACCTTAGGGCGGTGCCTTTGTAGAAGAGTATAACATTTAGATAAGGCTTTAGAGTATAAAAGAAAAAAGAAAAAAAAAGAAAAAATTAAGAAAAGTATAGTTGAAGAAACATAAAAGGGTAGCGGTCTTTTTTATATTTGTTATTATCCTATTAAAAAAATTTCTTATTATATAACTACTATATATATAATAAACGAACATTGATCCCTAACATTTGTTTTTATTTCCCTAAATAAATCATTTTTTAATTTTGTAAATTAAAAAGTTATCTACTAGACTTAAGGGCCTAACTGTTCTATATAATCATAGACTAAAAACGGACGTTAATAAAATCAATCAGTCAATCAATCAACCTCACCAATGTGGAGCGTATGGGAAAAAAAACTCTCTAGGTTACTTCTACCACTAGAAGGGGAATGAACAGCACTCATGGGTGATCGGCAAAAAAAATGGCAGTAAGTTGTGGATCTTCCAATTCCTTTACTTGAAATCACTTCCGTCTCTGGGGCTCCTCCAAACAGAGAAATGCTAAATGACGGTCCATGTCTCAAATCATAACTCAGAAGGCTAAACGTCATAACTCACAACCTTGAAAAATATGCCATTTGTCAAAATTTGTCTCAAAAGCATGCCACATAATGAGTGGGACAATGATGAATGATGATGATAATGAAGGAAGGACTCCACGGTAAATTCGAGCTACCTGGCGAATGATATAGAGGACTGTTGTGTATCCTCAAGCACTCACATAGTGAATCACTTCTAGGTATTGCCAATACAACAAATTCAAAGATACAGATGGAATCATCCTGACAAGGACGAAAAAGAAGCATGCAGATATTGAATTGAAATCTGTATGGTGGATCTTAATAACAAAAAAAACCATGACAAGTTCTCCTAATCTCATCATATTCATCCACTGGCTACATGGCTTATGTGCATGTTGCTCTAAAACTTTTGCTCTATCTATTGACAGCCTGGAAATAAACGCCCCAAAATGCCACCCTTTTGGATTTGTAGTGATTCCAAAAGGCATGATCCAATCAACCCATCAAATTCAGTGTACTAATAAGCAATCTATAGACGATCCAACAAACCAGCGCTCTCCAACATCAGCACAATTGAGTGGACAGCATTTCTCACACTGGTCTTCTCAATATCAACGGTGAAGTCAGCGTTTGAAGGAACCTCATAAGGATCATCAACACCAGTGAAACCCTTGATTTCACCATTGCGAGCCTTGGCGTAGACACCCTTCTTATCGGATTTCTCGGAGTGCTCAAGACTGGTTGCAACGTGAACGAGATAGAAATCACCATACTTCTCAACCATTTCCCGAGCGTGCTTACGAGCATCCTCATATGGTGCAATTGGTGCAGCGATGACGGCGGCACCAGAACGAGTCAACTCGGAAGCAACAAATGCAATGCGACCGATATTGCGGGTTCGGTCAGCACGGCTGAAGCCAAGTTCAGAGGAAAGTTCGGAGCGAACGGTCTCACCCAACAAAAGAGAGACGGAGCGTCCACCTTGCTGGTTGAGGGTAGTTTGCAAAGCACGTGCAATGGCGTCTTTTCCAGAGCTGTGGTAACCAGTAAGGAATATGGTGAAACCTTGAGCAGAACGAGGTGGGTGAGATTCTCTAAGAACACGGACGACTTCTGGGTAAGAGAACCATTCTGGAATCTCACGACCGGAGCGAAGTCTGGAACGAAGCTCAGTTCCGGAGATGTCGAGAGTGCGAGTGCCTTGTGGAACCTCGTCCTTTGGTCGGTATTCGTCGCTGTCTGGGAGGTAGGTCATCATCTGGAAAGGAACAACCTCAATTCCGAGCTCATCCTTGAACTTCTCAACGGCGTATTGAGCATCGTATGGGCCGTAGAATTCTTCTCCCTTGCTGTTCTTTCCTGGTCCAGCGTGGTCACGTCCGACGATAAAGTGAGTGGCACCATAGTTCTTTCGGATAATAGCGTGCCAAACAGCCTCACGAGGTCCACCCATACGCATAGCGAGAGGGAGAAGACCAAGAACGGCCATTCCGTTGGGATATCTAGGAAGGAGTGCTTGGTAAACACGGACACGTGTGAAATGGTCAATGTCACCTGGCTTGGTAAGACCAACAACTGGGTGGATAAGGACGTTGGCCTGACGGGCTCTGGCAGCACGGACAGTCAACTCTCTGTGAGCTCTGTGCATGGGGTTTCTTGTTTGGAAGGCGACAACCTTGGACCAGCCGAGCTTGTCGAAGTGAAGTCTCATTTCTGCGGGGGTATCTATTACATATCAGAAGCGTTCTTGGGTTTGCGGCAATTCAATCACTTACATCTCAACGCAACATAATCGTAATGTTCTAGACGGTTAATGGCATCAATCTTTCCTCCAACGTAGAATTCAGCGGCAGTATTGTACAAATATTTGACCGCGCTGGGGTGATCGACATCGCCACCGAAAACTTCCTTGGCTTCCTTCTCCCTGTAAATCGTTAGATATTTCTTATTTATTCAGATAAGATAACCGTACTTGTTGGGCTTGTATACATCCTCAACGTTGATAATAGCAAGGTTTCGGTCATCACGGAAATCGCGAAGAGTAACTCTGGCACCTTGTTTGATTCCCAATTCTTCGATTTGTTCTTTCGACACATCAAGAGTAATTGGCATACTGAAGACGTTGCCATCTACCAATCGGTTGTTCTCGACGACGCTGTTGAATGTTAGACAAGTAATATATATATATTTGGAAGCGCGATCTTGTACCCATTGTAATCCTTCTCGTTCATGAAACCTAGCAGAGAACGAATTAGCAATTGATGCCAATTTACAGATTTTGGTATTCGTTATTTTGAAAGTTGTATATAGACTGCGGGGTCATTCTACCCCTCCATGCAAGAAATAAAATAAGTGGAAACGACATACCTTCAAGGGGAGAGAAAACCACCACTCAAAATCAATTCGAGATCACAAAGTTGTCTCTCTGTAAGAACGACAGCAGGAAGGGTCTCGGCCTCTGCTGCAAGTTCATCGTGTCTTGAAAAATCTCTTGCGAGAAGATCTCTGTTTGAATCGTTAGTTTTCTAGCCAACCAACGAATTTATTCGCCATGTCGTTTGTATTCTTAGTCTTACTTGAGGACACCACCGTGAGGGGAGTTTGCCATGTCTGCGGTTTAAAGTCGCAAAGAGAAAAAGTAGTTTTGGGTATAAGAGAAGAATAGAGGGAATCAGAAATCCCTCTGGGGTTGTGCTATTTGTATGTATGGGAAGGGGATTGAGAAGAGAGAAGAGAGAAGAGAGAAAGATGGAGAGATGGGTAGAAAGCAAAGAGAGCAAAACAAGGTAGAAAAGAGTGGGTATAAATATGAGAAAAAGAGAGAAAGAGGGAACGAGAGAGGGGGGGGAGGGGGAAGAGAGAGAGAACAAACAAGGGCAATGTGCGATGTGCGATGTGCGATATTACTTTTCAAACTCCTTATGAATATTGCACTGAGATAACGTACCTCCCAAGAGAATTTAATAATTTTTTCCCCTAGTGAAGCGTCAGTATCCTCTTGCCCGCCTTGTATGGAACCCGTTTTTGGGACAAGCTGGGCTTAGAGAAAATGACGTGCTCGGGAGGTCTGGGCTTACAAAGACGTGTGGTATGTAAATGATATTGATGAGTGAGATTATCAAATCCTTCAAACTATCCACACCGAAAATCGAAATTTATATGGGGGAATATATCACCAGCCTTGAAATGAAGGGGTGAGGAAATAGGATGCTGGTAGGGCATTATAAATGTGAAGAAGTATACCTATAAACAAGTCTTCGGTAATGAAGACGATAACCGAGGAACTGAATAATACTCGAAATAATACTCAATTTTACACTTGATGTTATTCATTTGAAAGGACATCTCCGGTATGAAGGCTTGGGTATCCTGCCGTCTGATGTCTTTCTTGTTGTACAGTATCTTCTACTCCCTAGATGGATGTGATACTTATTATTATATGCGTAAGGTTAATAATGTCTGGATCAATGTTTGCTTTCTCAATTGCAAGTTCTCATAAATTGAATGCCAAGAACTTCTCAAAGTCGTATCCAGTAGGTAATGCTTGTTTGAACTCCATATGATTCTCTCAATTAGTTGCAAGATCCAATTTGGTCGAGACAAACGTTTCCTTCCATCCCACGCGGTTCCCCAAACCATGAATCGAACACTTGCTATTTTGTCTGATATGGGGGATTAGATGTTGTATAGTAGGCATGCCTGATTGTTAACTCGTTCAGTTGAAAACTCATCTCTCAAATGCCTATATATAGATATGCGTCATCGATATCTCCAGAATACCAAAGTGTGTATTACCCTTTGTGAGGATGTGATGTGGTTTATTCTTTATATATGTGTGCGTAGCAGGAGTACATAGTATGTATCACTTTAACCGTGACCCAAGCGGACTTCAAAATCATTTGCATATACCAAGCTCATCCTTCACTTTTCAAGAGAAATGTTTTCTACAGAAGAACATTCGAATAGATGAGAATGATAACCATCACGTGAATTATCGCAGATCATTATCTTATCTCTTATCATTATCTCCGCACATCCACGGCAAATCGGGTTGCGGTATTTGCCGCTCTTCATTCTAATGCTTGGGGAAGTTTGAAGTGACAAACCTTTAGATTTGAAATCCCATACTCTTATCTTCCAAGAGATTTATTACAACAAGATGTCCGTAGTATATCAGGTCTGAAAGGGGAAGCTTCACAGCAAGCTCGGTCTTTGGTAAGTAATCACGAAATTTTCTCTACAAGTTGTTGCCACTTCATATATCACGTTACAATGCCAAGCCATAAGAGGCAAAGCATGCGTAGTTGATATATACTCATACTTACTTTCAACTTGCAGTATCGACAATTATTAAGACAAGGCAGCCAGTTTGCAGCATACAATTTCCGCGAGTATGCAAAACGTAGGACGAGAGACTCATTCAGAGAGCACAAGGATGTCCAAGATGAGAGGAAAATCCAAGAATTGATGCAGAACGGACTGAGGGAATTACAAAGCTTGAAGGTATGCTAGGACATATATTTACAGGGAACTAGACATAGCGTTGGCAGACCTCTCTTGGTATTCAAGCATCCAATATGTGTTGCGGGATGCGGAGGCCGGGAGAGCCATGCGGACGTAAAGCTGAGCAGAAGTTGAAGGTATACTTGCTAACGATTTCCACGACAGAGGCAAACTGTTGTTAGTCAATTCTTCCAACTCGATCGACTAGTTGTTGAAGGCGGTAAATCGGTAAGTGCTCTCATGTAGTCTTTGTGGGCAAGAGGCCATGATATTGATTCTTGCTATAGGGAAAGCAATCCGAGAAAAGAAATGATATAGTAAGACAAAAGGATACAGGGTAAGGAAATTTCCCCATGTTCAGGGTTGGACTGTGGCTCACACTAAATAGCTTGGACTGATGTATTTCTCATGGTCGTCGATATGGAGTCAAGGCATTTGGGCCTGATCAGATATATCACTATACATGCAGTTCGATTGTATTTTGGTGTCTGTCCGGCGAGACAGTCTTATACCAAGTAATTCAGAAACATTCACCTCTCAGCTATTAAAGTTTCGCAAAGGAGGCATGAGCCGGTACGTGTCAATAGTTGCATATATGCATACCGAGACCCTTTCGTTAGAAATAGGGGGAGAGTGTTCGAAAAGATATGGGTGCCTCTTCTAGTCTGTCAAGGCCAAATTTCTGCTTGATCAAAATAGACTGCCAGGAATACACTACACAGAAAGAATTCCTTGCGCCACATCATAATTCGAGCTTGAATGAAAATATTTTAAAATAGTGTCTTCAACTAAAAATAAACCAAACTGGCGTACCTGGTATTCTTGTGACATTCAATCGAGCATCTTGCCTCCCAAGGTTGATACGCTTAATCACGTGACTATAATAAGATCTGCCTTGTATGTCACTTCCCTCAAACCTCCCGCACTTTCTAGATTGTAAATTGATGTAGTTTTACCCATTAACGACTAGCAAGCAGGTACGTAGATGCGAGTGAAACGACTCAATTATTTTTGCGCATTCTCTTGATCGTTCAGAAGTCATAATCCTGTTCTCAATTGCTAATATGTCTTCCAAGGTCAAGGCTACACGCCGCAGAGGCTGTCGCACCGTCCTCTCCTCCACCGTTCGAAATCACGATCAATCCTATCCTCCTGAGAGATGAGCATCGCGCATTGTGGGAAATATTGTGATTCTAGCGATACCGCGTCGTCCTATTATCTCTGTCGGGAATATCAAAAATCATCCTTCCTCTCCTTCGCATAATATAAATCAATCCCCAACAAGAATTGATATGCCTGCCGTAAGTTCTTACAAATTGCATTCACACGGATGATTGGCCAATCTCCATTCCTCTCGTCTCAACTTGCGAAGATGTAATCTAGCAATTCTAACACTTTTCCGGTACTTCTTAGCTAGAGGCTGACAATTTGTCTACAGTACCGAACAGGTGGGAGGCGGCAGAATCGCACAGGTTATGTTGACCATGATGTACTCGAGGGAATCCCAGTAAGACAATGGCGTCGCGAATTCGTTACAGTAGCGCCTCCACCTCCACAGGAGAACAATGCCTCTCAAAATGATATCTGGGCATCAGAGCTGCCATGGGGAATGCCAAAAGACTCCCACCTACTGCCACAGCACAGTCAAGATCTTCTACGTGCGGCGCGATCTGGGAAGATATACAAACGACCTGCTCCTATGGACGAAGAAGAACAAGATCTCGACGCCAACCTAGATAAACCAGATAAAAAGGAGGATGAGACCAAAGATAGTGGATTTACTGCTCGTGCCTGGAAGCAGATCCCTGGTCACCAAAACGCATCGGATATGGATTTTTTGGCTAAAAGAAGAAAAGGATTGGTATCTACAGTTCCAAAACCTCCCCCTGTTCCAACCGTCGTACAAACTACAGTTCGCAGGACAGATGCTGCAGGCAATGAGTATTTAGAAAAGGTTATTGTTCCCCATGGTCAAACTGTCGCTGGGGAAGTTGTCTCGCAAACGACTATTCCAGATCCAAGTGCGATTGAAGGCACACCATTTCGACGTAAGGCCCAGTAGGCAAGAAAGGGAAGCGGGGTCCTGGTAGAGGACGAAGGAAGATAATGCCTGTTTCTACACCTCATATCACTAGCGAACCAGCGGCTCAAAATGATGATGCGAGTACCTCTAATCTAGGGACTGATGTAAGTTGCCAAGATGTGCTTGGAAATGCCTGCGGAAATTTTGTTGACATTATCCCAGGGTATCAAAATAGAAGGTGAAGGTAGTGCAATACCGGCAAAGAACCTCGATACCGAGATGATAGACGACTCAAATCCAGCTTCAGATGATGATGATGGAGATGAAGGCGACCAAGGAGATGAAGATGACGACTCCGTTGATGTTCTCAACTCACCATCAAGACCGCACAGGGACTCTTCCCAAGATCATCCAATACCGACTATGCATGACATCCCAAACTTAAGCAGTCCCGATGTTGCGATGGGCGATACCGACAATTACGGACCCACAAATTCGGAACTGGAAAGAGCAAAGGATGAAGGAAAAATTTGGTAGCCCTTTGAAACAGATAGCTTTGACTACGTCCACAGTCAATACTCCTATGGTATCACCGACTGAGTCTACCACACGAGAGCCTATATTATTTCCACAGGGGGATACCGATATCTCATCGACTCCTATTGAAAGGATAAGTCAAGAAATGCTCTCGATGGCAGAAGTATCCGCACCAACCGAGCTACCGCCTGTACCACCACACCCTACTCAAGAGCATGAGGACGTATCTAGAGAACTCCGTGCCGAAGAGGAAGAGGAAGAAGAAATGCTCCTTGACATTCTTGAAAATGCAGAAAATGCAGAAAATGCAGAAAATGCAGAAAATGCAGATAATGCCCACATTGGCACGGGAATACCAATAAGGCCCGACAGCCCAGCTCCCACTATCCCAACTTCAATTCAATCTCCTGCGAAAATTTCAGACCCACTCCCTGTCGAAGAAAAGAGTCCTCAAAATATCGCAGCAAATTCACCAGTTCCGGTTGAAGAACCGCCACCACCCACAGTATCTAATTTAGCTACGGCTTTATCTAGTCCTCCAATCAAAGAGCAACATGTCGCCTCAACTTCATCTACTTCTCCAGTCAAAATAGAAGAGCAGCCAATTTTCTCAACTTCACCACCCGTCGCGGTATATGAACCTGCTGAACCTGCTGAACCTGCTGAACCTACCAACCTAGCTGAGCATACGACATCAACTGAGTCAAGTGAGTTAAATAAGCACATTGCGCCAACTGAACCAACGGAGCCAATGGTCTAAATGAGCCAAACGACCAAACCAAATCTACTGAATCAACCGAGAATACTGCGCCAACTGAGTCCAATTTTTTAACTGAACATACTGCACCAATCGAGCCAAATGTGTCAACTGAGCCAGATGTGTCAACTGAGCCAAATGTGTCAACTGAGCATACTGCTCCAACTAATTCCAATGATTCAACTGAGCATGTTGCTCCAACTGAGTCAAAGGAAACAAGCGAACCTCAGGTCGAACCAAACAATCCTGTTATTGAAGAAGAGGATGACTTTCCTGATTTGTTAGGTGGTCTAGAGAGGAATCTCTACGGTAACTCACAGCTACCTGACTCACAGCCACCTGCTGCACCGCCAGCTCCAGCTCCAGTAGAACCCATCGTATCAAAATTCAACGAAGAAATCAAACCATTATCGACTGATGTAGAAGATGATGTTGAAAGAGAAGAGAAGGAGAAGCATGCGGAGGTCAAAGAAGAAGTAGAAACATCATAAGATGGTGTTCACTTTCATTTTTACGTGTATTATGAATATGTTTGATGCCCACTTATTTATTTGGGATCATATAAAGCTAGTATTGTTACTGTATTTTGTTTCTCGCACTGTGGATAATGCGTACAATGGCGCAAGAGGTGCAGATTAATAGCTATTCTAGGTGTTATGAATAAATCGGACTTTCTCTGTTGCTTACTTGCTGGTTTAGTAGATTGATAGTAATTTCTACAAACTTTTACTTTGGACTTGGACACAAGCCTAACCTAAACATTAACTTGGCTGGTCTGATTATCGTTCATATCATAAACAACCTTATGCATACCTACATGCTTTCGTTAAAATAATCCAACATACATCATATCATCTCGCAATACATTCTCACAATCTCATCCCATCTCATCCCCCATCTCACTCACCACTTCCTCATGCATACAAACCCACCACCAACCTCAACACCATACACAATCCCAGCGCAATATAGACCAATGCCTCTACCATTCCTCGTCCGCTCTTCTCTCCACTCGAAGCTAGAATTTGGAATTTTGTTTTTCTCCTTTATAACACTCCTCTCTTTTCGTGATGGATGCTGTTCTTTCGGTTATAGTGGATCTGTGTGTACGTAGATAGAGATGTAGAGATATACAGACATACAGACCTATGTAGATAGATGGCTATATACAAAGCTGACATTTGCATTTGCAACTGGGTACTTAAATTCTGCAAATAATACAGCTCACGGAGCGCGATCAAGTAGTTATGTCTTTCGTATATATATTCCCATTCCCACTTTATGTATGTCCTCTGGAGGTTTTCATCGTTTGTTATTGTGGATGGAGGGAAAAGTCTGGATGGAGGGGGGGGGGGGGTGTTGCGGGTACATATAGTCAGGGAAGATGGATGGGTGGGTGGCGACTACTTGGTGGGATGGGTGATGTGGTGTATTTTTGGTTTGTCTTTCGTCGCTCTTTGCTGTGTGTATGCTGAGTTTCGTTGATGTTGATGTTGATGCTGTTGTTGATATTGACGTTGACATCAACGTTAGTATGAACAGCCGATCTGACTACCTAACTACCAACCGCTCTATCACCCTCAGATACTCTACACAAACTGCAACTCCACCACTTCTCAAGAATAACACCATATCCCTCCAATACCTATCTCTCTCCTATCCTTCCTTCTTTCCATCCCTCCCTCGAAACCCACCCATCTACCCACCGCCCCATTCCATACTAACCACAGCTCATAAATAAATGGCAAAATGTTAACCACCACTCCCCACTACAGGATAAAAATCCTCACTATTTCTTCTCTCTTCTCTTCTCTTCTCTTCTCTTCTCTTTCTTTCTTTCTTTCTTTCCATCCTTTGGGTTCTTGGTTTTTCATTCTTGATTCTTCGTTCCTGGCACCATTTACTCTACCAACCTACCAACCTACCCACCCTCTCCCTTTCTTCTCTCCCTCCCCTCCCCAAACCCCAAAGCACGCCCACCCCCAACAACGAATTACCTCCCTCGGCCAACTAATCATAGATACATAGTCACATTCGAAACATTTATCTATATCTATATCTCTGCCTACTTCCTTTCTTCCTTCGATCGATCCTTTTGATTTATTCGAGACCGAGGGTTCGGTTCGAGGTGCGCAAGAGTCTGAAATCGTGGATGAGATTTAACTTTTCAATGTGATATGAAAAAGTCTTGCAGGTTAATCTATGATTCAAGAGCCTTACGTTGGATATTGCCGTCTTGATTATTGGATGGCCTAGTTGGCCTGGTTCCACCTCAGGACTGCAAACCAAAGCGTGTTAGGAAGTCCTTGATAAGGTTAACGGCCTCAATATGATGGAAGATTTATTTCACAATCGCATAACACTTGCAATGAATTAAAATTTTTGTAGAACAAATGTGATTTAAAAGTTGTCCTAGCTAACGGTTTGTTTTTTCAAATGTAAGATCTCATAACTTTGTTGCATCTATACCAGGCAAGAACTCCCCAAAGGCAACTCCAACCAAACTACAGGCATACAAAAGTGGCACAACAGGCAGAAAGTTCTCGTCCATGACAAGGCTATCCCCGCCCATATATGTCTCCAGATCGAATGGTAACAAGGAAATAGATCACTAAAGACATATAAATGCCATTAGCAAAAAAAGGTGCAAGGTAAGTTGTGAAACAAAGTCCTCTCACGGATTGTGAAAAAGATCTAAGCCCATCCACTGCCACCAGCATCAACTCCCCAACCACTGACAGCTGGAGCAGCTTGAGTGGTTCCAGTAGCAACCCAATCACGACCGACAGCTGGAGCAGCTTGAGTGGTTTCATCAGGACCCCAACCAGCAGCAGCAACATCTGCTCCCCATGCAACACCAGCGTTAGCATCGCCCTCAGTATTCTCACCACCTTCCTCTTCGCCATCAGAGTCATCATCAAATTGGAGAGTATCAATATCACCGGTTTGGCCATCCATGGTGAAGCCTTCAGGGAGATAAGCCTCGAGGAAATCAGGGATGTTTTTTGACGGGTTTCCAACAACATCTTGACCAAAGCCTCGGCGATATCCTCATTGCGGGTATTGTAGAATGAGCTTGCGAGACCCATGTTTCCGATGCGACCGGTACGACCTGGTAAATAAATGGTAAGTAAGTTGCAAAAATGAATTATAAAGAAGGGGACCACTTACCAATTCGGTGAGTATACTCGTCAATACCGCCATGAGCATTGGAGGGGAGATCAAAGTTAATGACGTGCATAACATTGTGAACATCCAAACCACGTGAAGAAACACCAGTAGCAATCATGATGGGAGTCTTTCCGTTGCGGAAGGCACGAATGGAGTCTTCACGCTCGCGTTGGGTACGACCGGCGTGGATTGATGTACATGGGAGATGTTCATTGAAGAGGAAATCATCAACTTCATCGGCAGCACGCTTGGTGTTGACGAAAATCATGGTTCTAGCAGGTGGGGTTGATAGAAGCAAATCCTTCAAAGCCTTTTTCTTGCTAAAAGCTTCAACGTAGATGACATCTTGTTTGATGTTGAAGTGAGAACTACCAGCACGACCGACACGAATGCGAACATGATCATGGGATAGATGCTCTCTGGCAATGTCACGAGCCATCTTTGGAAGGTGGCAGAGAACATCATGTAGACGATGTTGCCCTCTTCTTGATCTATTTTGAAATTAGCAAGGTGCAAACAAGATGAAATCGAAGTACTTACCACCACCCGTCATGATTTGCTTCAACTCATCTTCCCAACTGGTGTTCAACATCTCATCAGCTTCATCGATCACCATGTACCTAAGACGCTTAAGAGTTAGAGCTTGGGGGCGGCGGATCATATCGCAAAGACGACCAGGAGTGCCAATGAGAAGATCACAGCCCTTTGCAAGTTGGTTAAGTTGCTCTGCAAGAGGGCCACCACCATAAACGACGCAAGGTCGAAGCATGGTACGATAACAAAAGCGGCGAGCTTCGTCGAAGATTTGAGTTGCCAACTCACGGCTGGGGCAGACAATGACGACCAATGGCTCAGCCCTAACATAATTGTCTCGGGTAGGGACAAAAGTCGCAGGGTTTGGGCGAGGTGCAGCAAGCTTTTTTGCCTTGCCCATCAACTTTGACAAGATTGGGATCAAGAAAGCAGCAGTCTTTCCAGAACCTGTGAGCATTTTATGTTAGTGGATCGTTCATGTGACTCAGGAAGCTATGAGCACAACTTACCGGTTTGGGCGCAAGCAACAACGTCATATCCAGTCTTTACTGCAGGAAGGCAGTATTGTTGGATTGGGGTTGGAATGCGGTAGCCAGCAAGCTTAACGTTCTCAAGCATGACAGGATGTAAACCTGCATCCTCGAATCTACGGACGGGGACAATCTTCGTGGCTCCCTCTTGGGTAACGGAGAGGGACACAACGCTAAAAGGTGTTAAGATCATACAATGTAGCATCGAAGGATGGATACTTACTTGGCAAATTGGATACCTTGACGAACATGGTTGTTCTGCTTGCCGAACAAATTGTTCCTCTAGAGCTGGATATCTAGGACCAACATCACCAAACTCTTCATCCCACTCATAGATGGCACCGTTAGAGGCCCAATCGCCAGGACGAACACCACCAACAGCAAGTGTCTCGGGCTCATCATCAGCGTCAGCTGCTGCCTCTGCACCAGCGTCACGAGCATCGGAAAGTTCCTTGGCGGACATATTGTAGGTGTCATAGTCGTACTTGGTTGTAGGAACCCAACCAGCTTCTTGAGGAGTCATATGTTGCTCTGCATTAGCAGTAGCAACAGATGTTGCAGTTACATTGGGCAAGGCATTAGCCATGGCATCAATATTCCAGGAGGCCATATTGAATTGAGGGTGATCTGAAAAGAATTGAACACTTGTTAAATCGAAGAAAGATGTTGAAGAGGGAAGGGGAGGGAAGAAGAGAATTGTTTTGTAATGGAAGTCGATTGATTTTAAGGACCTTATACATACCTTGAAGTGTCAAGAACGTGACAGTGTAAAGTCTGTCCGATAAGTTAATACTGAATGAATAAAAGTTCCAAGCGACCATGAGAATAATTCAAGGCAAGGTAAGGTAGGGAAAAGTAAGGTGAGATAGAAGAGGGAAGGATGAGTAGAATGGGGATGGTTGAAGGTAGAAGACACTAGGTAGTCTTGAATGAAAAGAGACGCGACTTGATGAATTGAATGAAGTAAGGGAAAAACAATAGAGTATGAACACACGGTCGCACAACTCAATATCGATGGTAGAAATAAGGAGGATCAAGGGTAGAGGTGAAGGTGATGGACTCAATAGAAGAAGATAAATAGACCGATGGATGGATAGATAAATGGAAGAACTTACTTATTGATCAAATAGATGCGACCGACTTGAACCAAGGACGATCTTTGATATTCTTGATACTATAATCAATTGTCAGACAGATCTTTAACTTGTATCAAAGTAGATGGAAGATGACATGAAAGATGTTATGTTATGGTAGGGGGATAATAACCGAGGGGTAAAGGATGAAACCAAAACCAATAAATGTGACTTACAATCAAGAATTCAATGGAGGAAAGAGTTTTGGTATTTGTTATTCAATCGAAAGTATCGAAATACTTCAATCAAGGGAATAGAGGAGGCGGGGGCAATGAATAATCAATTAAGATCGAAATGATCGATCAAGATTGATGAAGAAGGTATTTCGGAAAAGGTTGTAGAAGAGTAAGAAGGTAATTGGATTGAGGAAGAAAAACAAAGACTTCATAGAAGATGGGAAGATGGGAAGATGGGAAGATGGGAAGATTGAGGAGCCGAGAAAAAGTAAGCTAGCGTCCCGTTCTTTCTCAATTATATGATTGGTTAGATTGAAGAGAATTGAGGAGATGAGGTGATGGAGGTGATGGAGGTGATGGAGGTGATGGAGGTGATGGAGGTGATGGAGGTGATGGAGGTGATGGAGGTGATGGAGGTGATGGAGGTGATGGAGGTGATGGAGGTGATGGAGGTGATGGAGGTGATGGAGGTGATGGAGGTGATGGAGGTGATGGAGGTGATGGAGGTGATGGAGGTGATGGAGGTGATGGAGGTGATGGAGGTGATGGAGGTGATGGAGGTGATGGAGGTGATGGAGGTGATGGAGGTGATGGAGGTGATGGAGGTGATGGAGGTGGATGGATGATGGAGCTTTGTTGGGTGATGATATTATGGGGAAATCGTTCTTTTCCAAATACATCAACAAGAAGAGAAGCCTGGAGAGGATAAACTTGATCAAAAGAGGAAACTACTATTAGAAATATATAATTTAGATATCAAAAGTAAAGAGATGATTCTTCCCATCTTAAATGTGATATTGCATCATCTTTTAATATAAATCACTACTTCGTATTGCTTGATTTGATGGTGTTGCTATATAACAAGAGTGATATCCGCACCTTTGCCTGCCTACCTACCTCCCTACCTAGGTATGGAAAGGTAAGAAAAAAAGATGAATTTCATCAAAACCGATAACTATTGGCCTTACTCACAGCTTCAAAAGTAAATGGAAGATCATTTTTTCTGTTATCATCATCCTACTTATGATACAAAACAAGATTCCAGCCCATGAACCTCTTTCATACGAGGTTTTCTTGTCCAGAGGTTGGAGCAGACATACGTTAGTATGGGTTCAAGTCACCAAGCAGATTCCAAAACATTGAACTTCTAGGTATTGCCATGACAATCATTCAACCAAGATCTTTAAAGAAGGAGATGTTCTCAGCACTAAGTCTGTTTTTCTTTCAAAAGAATTTCCTTTCAAAATAGTTATTATCCTCAACTCTGAGTAGCCTTCATCCGAATTATCTACAAGCCCTCGAAGTACAAGAGCAAAGGTATTCTATGATTTGAACACTAACGCGTTTAAGAATAGGTCTGTAACATTTTTATTATTACTATCACATCAGTCCTTGTGGTTCAATATCAGTGTTTCCAAATCATCAGTAAACGAGCTCCCTGGATCTTGCACGCTTTTTTTCGATTTTCAAAATATCGACACCATGGATTCAAAACCTAACGAAATGCCTTCAAAGGCTCGTATAAAGGCTGCATTAGATTATATTAAAGGGCAAAAACGTCCTAAATATTCCCAGATAGCTAAAATATATAAAGTTAACCGTTTTACGCTATTCCGACGTTATAAAGGCAAAACCATCTCCTGTATAGCAGTATATGTTGATATATATTAATCTCTTTCAATAAAACAAAAAAAAAACTTTTATTAATCAGATTAAACAAGTTAATATAGAGATTTATACTTTCTATTAGTAGTGTAATCCGGAATTTTGCAAAAAAGATTATAAACTACGTTATATTTATTTATTTATTTATTATTGTTTTACGTCTATATGAGCTAGCTAGACTCTTGACCTCCCGAGGGGTACTAGAGACGGGTGATACACTAGTGGGTCGAAGACCCAAGAGCTCACCACTTAGGTACGTATAGTACGTCGTCGCTAGGTTGAAGCACTGAGGGCCGCCTCCTCCCGGCGGTCTCTCACAACTCTAGCTCTGTTGGGCAGCCTCCTTCCGCCATTTGAGGGAGCGTCCTGCATTGAAGGGATTAACCTTTGCTTGTTACACGAAAAAGAATGTCGGGCTATACAGCAATCGCACTGGTAGGGAGTGCTAAAAGAGCAGTTATTACGTTAGGATGCAGCCTTTGTATCGTCGTATAGAGTAATGCGCCGCGCTCTATAAATCGCGCCTCAGATTAGGCTCTGGGGTGAAGCGGAGAGAGAGTAGGGGGGGGGGGGGGGGGGGGGGGGAAGGGGAGAGGATGGGTTGGAAAGGGAGGGGGGGGAGAGAGAGGGGAGGGGGGAGAGAGGGGAGGGAGGGGAGAGGTCGGGGGCAACGCTCGGTGGGACGTTGTCTGGAGTGCCGTTGGGCTCCTGGTTGCAGAACTTGAAGTACCGCGTCGTTGTGACAAAGCGCTCGAACTCTTGTGGGCGATCAAGAAGCTGTCGTATGTAGTTCGTGCCCTTCTCCAGCGTTTGTCGGTGGGCGAGTAGGTTTCAGTGGCCACGAATGGAAATCTCCTGACGGAGATCTCACAGAACACAAGGTGCTCCGGGGTTTTTAGCCTTACCGCATGGGCAGTGTGTCTCTGCGTCCTCGTGCTTGAAGCGCCTATGGTAGGCCTCAAAGTCGCCGTGCCTGGATCGCAGCGCAAGTAGTCGATGTAGAGTCGGTCTGGGAAGATGGAGTTCTATAGGCTCCTTCAGAGCGTAGTCGAGTTGCCATTGGCGGTACCCACCTGACAACGTTGATTTGTTCTTATACCACCAATCACTTGTGGCGTTGCGAGCCAGGCCTCGTGCTATCGATCCTATACCGCTGATCGTAGGTTGCGTAGTAAGCCCTGGATCCACTATACCGCTTTTGGCCCCTGCGTCTGCTAGTTCATCCGCTGCCTCGTTGCCGATTATACCCTGGTGCCCAGGGGACCACCGTATGTTGACCGCGTGCCGATCGATTAATCGATGGCTTTCTAGGAACGCCCATTGAGAAGTGTCCGAAGCGTTCGCTCGTTTGCACCAGATCACAGAGGTGCTGTCGATGCATAGCCATCGTTCTGTATCTGCGTCGGATGGTAAGTGTGAGCGCTTTCTGAAGCCCTTTCAAAGCACCTATCGCTTCTGCGTCAAAGACATGGGACAGCGTGTTAATCGCGCCTTTTCCAGTGGCTGCAAGCGTTTGCCCTTGGTAGATTGCATAGCCGTAGCCCACGTGCTTCCCCATGTCATCGTATGATTCAGATCCGTCCGAGAAGATGGTGATTGTGTTAGGCGGCAAGGCGTTCCACCAGTCAGTGAAGCTAGCTGCGGCTGTCTCTTTGTCTATCCCCATTGTGGGGTCCATTCTGCACCCGGGGGTGTAGTGTGGGGGAGATAGGATCGGGCGTGGTGCTCCCGGCAGCAGCCGGTCCGCTGATCGCAGTCTTGTGCCGTCCTGCGTGCGATGACCTGGTGCAATCAGCCGCATGGTTAGCGGGTGACGTATGTCAAGTCTTCGAAGTCGGAGTGCCATATTGATACGGATGTGCTCTAAAGCCACCTCGCAGGGAGGGAGGCCCGCGTCTCGTAGATTGGCCACAGTGGGCGTGGTCCTCCAGGTCGGTAGTACTCCTCTTGTTGCAAGGTTGATCACTTTGTTGGCTTTTGCTATATGTGACCCCATTCGAGTACTCACTATGGTGCCTCGTAGATAGCCTCCACCTGTACTTTGTCGTGTTCGTCCTGGGTACCACGCCTCCGCTCCGTATGTACCATAGCTTTGAGTCTACAAGGAAAATAAAAACTATCTGACTTTACACCATCTGATAAGCCTTTTTTTCATGTGCCCCTTTTCTCGAAAGAATCGAAGGCTAGACTTGTTCCCCTCATCTAGCGTCTCACTATTTACACTGCACCCACCGTACTCTCTCTAGAGGGTGGCGGTTGGAGAGAGGCTTAAAGGAGAGCTGGGAAGCTTATGATCAACCTTCAATGACTTTTATAATTGAACGCCCGATGGGGTTCGTTGATCGGATGGTCGTATATCATTGTGCATGACTATTTGGTTCCTGAGACATGCTTCTGTCACAGTAGGCAAATTACTTCTGCCTACTACAGAGAAGGCCAAAAACCACCTTATCGTCAAGAGAGGATGGATGTACCAATGGCTTCATGGCTGATTATAGCTGCAGATGTCTTGTTGAGGTGGCCATTGTTTGTGAAAATAAACAGCGCTTGCCAGGATAGACTTTCAGATACTCTTACATTCTGATAGTAGGAGATCAGTTTCCAAAGTACACTTGTCATTCCTGCTAAGCAAGTAGGAAGAGTTATCCTTTTCAGATGAGAAAATTGGAATCGAACACTCGAAGTATTCGAGGGAAAGAGAACGAATGGTTATGTGTCTGCCACCTCCAGGAGTTCTTCTGCACGAGAGATATCATGCTGGTTTCACATGGAAGGGAACCAACATATCTAAGCTGCAGCTACAGTTACATACAAGCATGCATAAGTCTTCGAGGTCAAACCCCACTACCATGTGATACTATCACTGGAATAAGAAAAGGGATTTCACTACTGAACAACTGACGAGATCCTTTTGCCATGGGTTTATTTAGTACTCCGTCAGAGATCAGAAAGAACCATTTCTTATTATATGCTACGCGTATAATAAGCGGGCACTGGTCCCCAACATTTGTTTTCACTTCCCCAAATAGACCATCTCCAATCTTGTAAATTAAAAAGTTACCTGATAGGCCCAAGAGCCTAGCCGTCCTACATAGTCGTGGACTGAAAACGGACGTCAATAAAATCAAAATCAAATCAAAAATCAAATCAAATCAGAAAGAACCAGAAATATCCAATCACCTCGTTTCCAAGTAACTCAGATATCTTTAGTAGACTAACAATGACCAAGAGTATCCTGAATTTTAGCCTTTTGGAGAGACATGGCATGTTGGATCGAATGATGGAAGTCTTTTTATGGTCCATCATCACGACTCTGCTCAGTATCACAGAAGGTTCGGCCATAACGACGCTGAGCTTAACTGCCTCTGCGGATACAAGAAAACCCCTGAGCATTTTGTATTCTGTGAGATCTCCCAGCGCAAGTTCCACGCCTGGCCGGAGAAGCCAGACCGCCCGCCCAGCCGCCCCGAAGAAGGACGAAAGTACCTGAACGCGATAATGGCGCACCCGGAGCTGTTTGAGAACTTTCTCACGGTAACCCAGCATTTCACCCTTAACGCTCGTGCATCGCAAACCCGCGATCGGACAAGCTCGGGTGGCCCCCAGTAAAGCTACGGCTCGCCGAAACAGAACCGCCACTCCCCAACCGCTGTACAAGCGCTAACTCTAGGAACCGGCAGAAGCGAAACGCCCTCCGCATAAGGGAAGTAGTAGTCTACGTATGCGTAGAATGAGGAAGAGAGAAAAAGCGGAAACGCCTTTCCAAATGGAGGGAAAGGGGCCGCAAGGACAAAGGGAAACGGCACTGCCTGGGGGTACTAACCGGAGGGCAGGGCGCCAGAGTACCATCACGTATGGCATCGGGCCATACATGGGTGGCGCGCGGGGAGGCCAAGCCTCCGACGCGGGCCCGTCGTTAATACCCTTCGGGAGGTCAGAATTAGCCATTCTATACAGAGACGTTAAACATTAAATAAATAAATAAATAATAAATAAATAAATAAATAAATAAATAATAAATAAATAAATAAATAAATAAATAAATAAATAAATAAATAAATAAATAAATAAATAAATAAATAAATAAATAAATAAATAAATAAATAAATAAATAAATAAATAAATAAATAAATAAATAAATAAATAAATAAATAAATAAATAAATAAATAAATAAATAAATAAATAAATAAACACGACTCTGCTCATATTATCCTCTGAATGAAAATATTCACAGATGAACCATCATTCAAAACACGCCTCATGAGCAAAAACAAGCAGTACATCAGTCACACTCAGTCCGAAACTAGCTTGCTCGTTCCATGATATCGAGCCGTCACATCCCCCCAGTGGTAAAAACGGACCAAGTCCTGAACCTGCCACAATGATGATTGGCCTCTCATTCTAGGATCCTAATGAATTGCTACCGTTGCCTGAGAGCCCGGATCACTTGACATTGTGTCTTTGTCATTGAACATCGCATGTTCGAGATAATACCAACAACATCAATGTGCGGCTTCCAATGCCGAGCAATTCATACGAATTTATCGGTTCCGCCGTTTGTTTCACAAGGAAAGCCAAGCTTCTTTCCCCCTCCGTGAGAGAATTATGTGCGTTACTTGGAACTTGGTAAGCATAACAGCATCGCAAATGCCACTTCTCTTAACACCTCTTGTTTACGACACAACGAATTGCGTATCAGAGAAGTTACAGACAGGGTCTTCCGTATAGTATGGTGCCGTTTGAGGTTTGAGAGGGAAGGGGCAAGACTCAAGCGAGTCAAGATCAGGTAGGTAGGTAGGTAGGTCATGGCGCCTTAGCTTGGATCATTATCCTGATGGATTTTCGAAGATCGAGGCGCCAGTTGTGCGCTACTATTATTGATATTGTACCTATCTGCAACATGCATGCATAAGTTACAAATCCATGTACTTGCAACAAACTTGGCACAATAAGTAAGTAAGTATGTATGTAAGCTCGCCATGATCAATGTCTTTCCACCTGGCTTTGATACTCTTTGGAATAATTATAATCTTCAATTCATATTTTTCCCACGGGCAGTACAGTGCAGTGCAGTGCAGTTGTATTGATTTGAAGTTGTCGGGTCAGTGGCCAGTGGTCAGTGGGGGAATAATATCTATCTTTTGGCTGTCGGGCCGAGATTCTTCCGTTATGTGTTTTTACTTTGTCCTTTGTACAGGAGATACGTAGATACCTAGGGACTACTTTGTTGATTAGATGTATATGTGGGATGGTTGGTTGGTTGAGATGTACTTTGCTTGTAGTTTTTAACTTGTAGTTGTTGGATTAGATGGTGTTTATTTATTTGTTTAGTTGGTTATAGATTGGAATTTTGTTTTGTATCATCATGTTTATATTGGTATTAGAAACATATTTTTTGATATCATATCTTTTGATTATAATATTATAACTGTAATTGAGAATTGTAGTTTTTATAGCTATTGTATCTCTTTCCTTACCTACCTGCCTGCCTACGTATAACTATCTACTATATATAGCTAATTCTTTCTCCTCTCCTCTCCTCTCCTCTTCTCTTCTCTCCATTGCACCTGCAGCTGGATATTCTTTTATCTTTAACTTCAACTTCAATTTAAGCATTCTATAGCAAATAAAACTAGAATCATTATGTAAACTAAATCTTTTAATATATACATACTCACTTACAAAACTAGTAGGCTACAGGCTACAGGCTACAAACTACAAGCTATCCCCTTTTCCAAGATTACTATACTCACTACTCGTACTTCATAGCTCGTATACGGTAGCTCGTAGTAAGCGAAAAGCATTACTATATCTGATGTTAGGATTGGGGAAGGTACGGGATTAGGAGAAAACGAAAACGAAAACGAGAAAGAGAAAGAGAAAAAGGAGAATAGATCTCAAAATGGAATTCAAATTTTTGGTTGGAAATTAAAAGGCTGATGGTACTCTCTCTCTCTGTATTTATATTTAGTTAGGTATTTATATTTAGTTAGGTATATATATGAAGATGGGTAGATAGATAAAGAAATAAATAGATAGGTAGGGGAATGAGAATTGGAAATTAGATATAATTACTTTACTATACTATACTGCACATATATAACGAAACCTCATTGAAAAAGAAAATCAATACTCTAAAATTTGAATCTAGATCCAATTCAAAATCAAGATCAAAATCAAGTTCTGAAATTATAAGTATAAGTATAATTATGATGATTATAGTTATGACTAATATAAATAGATGGGTGGACTTTTTAGATGGATAAATCCCTCTCCCCTCCCCCTCTCTCCCTCGGTAATCATATCAAAGTCCGAAGAATGATTCGAAGAAGAATAGTTGATTTAGGTAATGATCTTTAGATGAATTCTACCACATCCAGCGGTAGATGTTGAGGATTTCGTAAGGTGAGTATTAGTATTAGTGCTATTACTATGATATGAATGGATAGATGAACTGAGTGGATATCAATATTTATTTACGTTTCTTATGGTTGGGTGGGTATTCTACTCTAGAGAGATTATACTATATACTACTACCTATCTATCGATGCCGATATAATGATCTAGGTACTTTATTTACTAATACACAAATGGTTCAAGATTTCTAACCTGCTCTTCCTCTCCCTCTCCCTCCTCCTCAACCACAAACCCCTCTATCCATCAAAAACCCCATGTTGCAACTCAACACCAAACTGATCTTTGGCCAAAAACCTCATCTGCATCTCCAGATCATCTTCCATACCTCCACCCCACCCCAAAAATTGTCGAATCTTACTCCCCAAAAGACCATATCGCTGCTCAGGAGCACAAATCGAAACAGTAAATGTTTCCACCCATTAACCCATCGTTCCCGCCAACTCAAATCTTTACTATCGACTAAACTGCGAGATGCCCACCAACCCGTCATTTTGATGCGATTCACCGGAGAGCCGAGGAATTGGTTATTGCCTTGCACAATGCGCATATTACGACCGATGAAGAGGAGTTCACGAGGGAAGTTTTCTTCTTCCGAGAGGACGTCTCGGATTCCCTGGCGGAGTCTTTCTTGGACTTCGTAGTGTCGTTCGGCTGCAGTTTTACCTTTTAGGTCTTTCGTGATGCGATCTCTGGTGCTATTATCACCACCGTCGTATGGACGCATGAGGGTTGCGGAAGCGAAAAGATCAGGGGCTTTAACACCCCAGGATGAGGTGATTTCATTGAGGGAGGCGTTGTCAAAGGTCATGATGGCTTTCCAGAATTGACAGTATTGGTGACGGAAAGTGGGAGTCATCGAAACGTAGAGGCCATGATCGATGAGGACAAGTTCAGGCTGGCCATTGGGCTGTCGTCGAATAAAGATGTTTCCTGGGTGAGGATCACAATGAACAACCCCCCAGAGAAACATTTGGGCGGAAAAAAGATCAACCATGGTAGTCATGACTTGTTTCAGACTGAGACCGAGACCACCCTTTCCATTACGACCTCTCCATTCCCCACTACGATCGGGCTTGAGATCGCCATTTGAAAGGGTAGTTAGCGAGGGGCTTGACAATGGAGTTCCTTTTGCACCAGGTGACCCTTTACCATATCCACCTTGCCAAGGAGCTGTCAAAGCTGCTTTGTCCCAAAGACGTACTCCCTCGATCCACTCTGTCGTCATGACTCGGCTTGATGAAAGATCTCGATATACTTTGGGAATGTAAACACGGCCATTCAATCGTGGCTCACTTGCTACTAGCCCCGCCATCTGCTCTGCGTTGTTCGCCTCGTTTACAAAGTCCGTCTCCAGCATTAGTCGCTCTGTAATATAGGGCACTAAACTGTACAATGGAAGATCAAACCAGTATGTGTATACTTTCATCACTACTCTTGGTATCCTGTTAGCAAACATGCTCTCCGAAATACATTCTATCAAGAGAATAAAAGGTGCCTACTTGAAAGCCCATAGATCCCAACCTACTTGGCTAGCAATCTCTCGTTTCTGCACCTTGATTGCTACTTCCCTGCCATCAGCTAGCCTGGCCCAATGGACTTGCGCAACAGATGCCGACGCTCTAGCTTTTGTCTCAATAATCCCACTCCCAGGTTTATTTGTATAACTAACGCCAAACACTTCCTCTGGACTTTTCCCTCCAAAATCTTCCCGAATAACCCTTTCTACATCATGCCACTCATTCTGGGGAGCATCATCAAACATTCTCGCAAACATTTTTTGAAACTCCGGGGGTAAAACTGCACTTTGCATAGCGATAGCTTGACCTATTTTCAGGTACAATCCTCCATTTTGATGTAACAAGTTAAACATTCTCTCGGCGTTTCTCCTATGCAAATCCGTAATATCACCCCCAAGGATTGGATTTGGTCGGAAATTGAGTTTGTAATCAATTGCTACCAATATACCCAAGCCAAATGTCCGTAATGATCTGGTAATAGATGATGCATATAGTTGTGTGTCTACGAAGTAGGCAATGCCTGTTGCCGCCGAAACATACAGTAATCTTCGACCCCATTTTATCGTTCGAGGGTATAGCTTTGGAGGTGCAGCTTTTCCCAGAGATGCAGGTGATGGAGGTACAAAAGGTTGATACCTTTGCGCTTGCACAGAGCGACGGGGTACTCTTGTATGTACATGATCTCGGATTGTCTCCTTCTTAGGTCGTATTAAGAATTGAGTAGATCGTTTTCGTGCTTGTTGAGAAACTTGGTATGAAAGAGAATGTATTATTACAAAGTAACTTATTACATGATGGTAGAATGGGTCCCGACCTCCAGCCTGCAATACGCAGGTACATCTCTACGTTGTGAAGCCGTTGTGAATCGAATACATCCAGAAGAGCAAAAACTTCAAGTAAATATTCGATGATGATGACATGAAGGAAAACTAGTGAAGATCGTAGCTGATCTACTAGGTAGTAGTTCTTCTATCTTATCGCTGATAAGGAATTAATGAATCGGCTTGTCTTAACTCCGCTCCGTTCCTTTCCTTTCCCCGAGTTTTCTCATGCTATAATGCAAATAATGAGAAATAATGAGATGAGATGTTGACATCAGTAATCAGTAGATTCCTAGTATATTCAGCCAATAACGAAGCCAATGAATTTCCTGCATGAACTGTGTGGGTTTAAGGTGGCACTTGTCCTGCTTGAAGCATTGATACAGTAATGGAGATGTTTCTAATAATAAAAATCTATTCAAGAATGGAAGATGGTCACTTGTTTCGTTCTAGATCATGACTAAGCAGATATTGAGGTATTGTGGTATTGAGGTATGGTATTGTGGTATCGAGGTATTGTGGTATAAGGTGTTGAGGTATGAGGTATTGTGGTATTGAGCCACTGTGGCATTGTGGTATAAGGTATTGAGGTACTGCAGCATTGAAGTATAGAAGATGAAGGACAAAAGATAAAGGATGATGAAGGAAGAAATGCATGCATGCATGACAGAACGCTAATATCATATCCATCAGATCCTTTTGTGATTTGGATGGCATTCGTAACATTTGCAACCTTTGCAACCCTTGCAACATCTGTATCATTGCCATTATATCTAACTGTAAGCTAGGAATATATACCAGCGATAGGCCGAGGATGAATGAATGTATCATGAAGCTCATTCAACGATCAACCCAACCTTATCGACCCTGTAGAGTACATTATGGAGTACTTTATGCAGGATGGGGCTCTTTCAAGGCCATGTTTGAAAGTTCCATCTCACGCTGTACGGATAGGTGATCAAGTCTCGACTAGATGATTTGATTGGTATCAATTTCCTTTTGTGTCTTTCTAAAGATTGCCCAGGTGAGCATGAGAAAAGCAGATGCATACCTGCACTAGATTTGACGCCGTCATACTTTGGGTATAGAGATGTATGAATTTGATATTGTGTATCGTCTATTGTAGGTGGTTGCTTATTATCAGGTTTGCGGGCTTGTTCCAATACCTGCTTGCTATTTATTATACTTATATACTTATATAACTAACTGACTTTCCTTCTATCATTTATATATAGATATACACCTATTCTTAAATAACTTGATAATCTTCAAGTACCAGGTAAGTACTCCGTAGCAAAATAAAGTAGACCTAAATATACATCTATAACACTAACTGTCGCGGGAAGCGTTTGGATGTTTGAAGATCTTCAAGAAAATTGGAAAACGGAGAGGAATGCCCACTATTCTTCCGTTACAGATCTATCTAGGAGTAACTGACCAACCTATAGGATATCAAGGAATGACGGAAGAGAAAGCAAGATATATACATATATATAGGTCCACGGGTTATATTTACAAAGTATATTGCAAATTTCAGAAGCAATTTAGACGTTTGAATCTATTGGGCCGGCGAAACATCGAACCAGAAAAATATACTCTCTGACTCTCAAGGTCTAGACTTACCAGGTGAAGAGGCGGTTAGTTTGTTTGGTAATACTTGACTCAAAGCCCTGATACTCGGAATGCTCCAATGACTTCTATGCTTTCTCTCCTCTCCTCTCCTCTCCTCTCCTCTCCTCTCCTCTCCTCTCTCTCTCTCCTCTTCCTTCTCTCTCCTCTCCTCCTTCTCTCCCTTCTTTCTCCTTTATATAAATTTTATATCTCTACGGAGTATCTATATCTAGCTAGCTAATATTATAGATATCTACTAACTGCATAATGAATCATCTTCTCCAATCAATTCATTGATTCATGCTGTCTGTCTGTCTGTCTGTCTGTCTGTCTGTCTGTCTGTCTGTTCTGTCTGTCTGTCTGTCTGTCTGTCTGTCTGTCTGTCTGTCTGTCTGTCTGTCTGTCTATTCCATTACCTCTGAATGCCATGATGAATCTGCATGATCATACCCAATCAATAATGACACATTAATGACCTTGGGAACCTTTGAAAAGAAATTGAATGCTCATACCTACCCGTGGACTTTCAAGATTATTCATGTTTCTCCTCCTCCTTTTATTCACAATTAACCTTACCTAGGTATTATTATTGTAAAATACCTAGGTACTATATAGATAAATACCTAGTACCTAGGTAATATAAAATAATCAATATCGATTTTTAAATTCAAAGGGGCTGAGTAACTCCAAAGGACGGCACAATAGACGAGAATCATTTCTCCTAACTTTTAACTTTTTGTTGTTTTTGTCACTTATTATAGAGGAGAGTATAAGGCGGGATTAATAAGAAAAGAATGGTCACGAATAGATCTAGATAATAGATCTAATAAGTATCTAAGTATCTAAGTATCTAATAAGTATCTAAGTAGGTAGGTAGGTAGGTAGATTCAAAGGGATAATCTACTTGATCTCCAAGCTGGAGACAGAGATGGATGGAGACGAAGGATCTAAGCAGCAATATCTCGGGGATTCCTTGGATCAATACAATTGAAATGAGGAAAGATATCATCCTTTACTTATTTTCTAGATTACCAATGAATATTTACCTATAATCAGTATGATCAGACCGAGAAACATCATACCATCCTCTACTTATCTTCTAGACCATCAGTGAAGTGAACTCTGGATCAGTATAATCATATCATCCCCTCCTTTTCTTATAAACGTTTATACCAATACAATACAATACAATACCTATCGTGCAATCAAGGCGAAAAGATGCATCAATCATACATATTCATATTGAAGACTACTAACCAAAACTACTAGGTACCTCCAGGGCTAGATACAGATCCTCCTCTCTTTCTCTCACACAATCATTCGAAAATCCTTTCAATCAAGCATAATAATAAATATCAAGTGAAAGATGTCCGCACTCATATGTCCCAAACGGCGAATCTTGTGCTTACCTACCTACCACCAACCTTTGAAATCTCGGAAGAAATCAAATTGTAATTGTGGCTGCGCTGCGCTGCGCGTCAAGAAAAAGAGGGGAGAAGAGAAGAGAAGACCAATTGAAAGACAACTTCCCATCGATAATCCTCTTTTCTGTTTCCATTCTTGCAAGTAATCTAATAAATGTAATTAGGTCCCTGGTCGGTCATGAATGAATGAATAAATGATTAAGTAACTTCTAACCCAAAACCCGTTACTTGCATGAAAGCAACCACGCGATAATGCGATGGTACGAACGAACATTACGATACTGCGTGCGATACTACTTGATGCAATACTGTACGATACTTATAATTATAACAATGATGATGATAATCATTATTATTATTATTATTATTATTATTATTATTATTATTATTATTATTATTATTATTATTATTATTATTATTATTATTATTATTATTATTATTATTATTTATTATTATATTATTATTATTATTATTATATTATTATTATTATTATTATTATTATTATTATTATTATTATTATTATTATTATTATTATTATTATTATTATTATTATTTATTATTATTATTATTATTATTATTATTATTATTATTATTATTATTATTATTTATTATTATTATTATATCATTATTATTATTATTATTATTATTATACTGCTGCTGCTGCTGCAAAGAACCATTCTTGGAACTTGAAAGGTATGCGTGGTTGTCAAAGTATCAAAGTATCAAATTTTATCCAAATATACTTTCCTCGAATTCAAATAATAATAATACCGATAGCACAATTAAATCAAATCTACCAATTAATCAATCTGACAGTCTAACAACAGTCTAACAACAGTCTACATACAAAACCATACATATATTATTGATTACTATACTACTCCAGCTACGACTACTATTACTACTATATTACTACTATTACTACTTACTATTACTACAACTACAACAACATATACTACATCCACTGCTACAATCCTCATATATACTACCTATCAAATACCCACCATTTACACATCTCACATCTATCACACATCTACCCATCTACCCATCTACCCATCTACCCATCTACCCATCTACCATCTACCCATCTATCTACCAATCTGTTAATCATCCTCAGCCTTCCTTCACTCTAATATCTCTTTCTTCCTTATCCCGCCTACTAGGCTTTTATTAATCGCCTAAAGAACATCCTCCCATCCATCCATCCACCACATCCATTTGAGATCATTCTAAAGGAATCAATCCATCTTGAAAAAAGAACTTACTTACATTCACCAGTGCTCAATCAATTCATTTCAGCCTTCTTCTTATACAATTCAATCCAATTTTGGTGCTTTTCATTGTCTCACTTAATTCCTTCTTCCCTTGAATTATTCCATTTATCAATGTCTGGTGAAGTTCACGAGTGGAGAATCGAGGGCAATAATAATCAATTGGTTTTTACGACTCACAAATTGGAATTGAGACTTGGAGGTACATTCCGCATTAATATCACTTGGGCCATCCTCACCCTTTGATCGAAAGACCTCGATAAGTGCGCGTCTTAAAGACGCTGGCATACTCCATTCTTTTTTTCGGCGCATCAGCAATTTCTTAGGAAGTCAAAATGTTTAAGGCCGGCGACTCCATTGTCCATTATTGCTGCTCGCAGCATTCGCATGTTTGGTCATATCCATTCTATCAACTCCCATAATCAGGTCGATACCATTGGCCTCTTTCGATGGAGTTGATTTTGGGTCTTTTGGTTTTGCAAAGGAGACACTTGTACAGTATTGAAATTGGTTACAGTACTGGTGAGTTCGAATTCTTCAAGTTTATTATTTCCATGTTGGCTTTGCGCGTATGGGTATTTCGGCATGTGAAGTATAGCACTGATGTGAAGTAAATATTTAGAAAGTCTCTACGATGCCACTCAATTGGCAACATTCGATCTTCCAACCAAAACCAGATCAACTTTATCTTGCCATTCTCATCATCCACCCGGTGGCTGCTTTATTTACACTTATTATGTTGATACTCGCTATCGCCGCCCACTTCCACGCACCTTCACATTCTCCACGATATCTACTAGGAATTTTTATCTTGAGCATCTTGACATTGATTCTGACTCTACTCGCCTTCCTCATCGATGTCTTACTCTTCGTCCCTCATATGGCCTGGGGGTCATATATTGTGCTCGCTGCTACCGTCATTATCGCTGCAAGTGGTATTCGTATCATGCGCTATGCGCCGGACGTTGGTTAGTCGAAAAGCTAGGAAGCGTCGCATTGAGGAGAATGCAGAGATGAATGGGGAGAATTTTTACAACCGTCAGGGAACAGATCAAATTACTCCCGTAGTCACCGACAATAGCGATTCGAAAAGTCCAACGAATGAGAAATTACCAGAATTTGCCACATTCGATGCGAATAATAATGAGCGCACTAGTGATGAACGCATACCTCTGACTACAAGAACTCCAACAACTGAAAACTCTCCAAATAATATCCCTGGTGGATCTATGGGGAATCAAGGAATGGATGGATATAACGGGCAACCCCAAGCAGGAAACCCACCTAGGGACCAATATGGTAATCCTATACCGATGATGCCACCGGTAACAAACGCATATGGTATGCGAAACCGGGATCCTTCTGCTGGACCACCAGGGCAAGCATTGAGTCATCAAATATTCTGAAAATTCCATGAACTCGAGAGGAAGGGGAGGGATGCCACCACCAGGAAGAGGTGGATACGGACCACCAAGAGGTGGGTACAGAGGAGGCTACGGTGGACCCCCACCAGGTCCGAATCGTGGGGGTTATGGTTATGGCCAACCAAGGGGAGGTTATGGTCCGAGAGGTGGGTATGGCCCAAGGGGTGGTGGATACCCTGGCCAATATAGAGGAGGTATGAATGGAGGTATGAATGGGGGTATGAATAATGGAATGATGCCAATGGGTGGTCTTGGAAGAGCTCCCCCTCAATATGATGGTCGAAGACCATCTGATCCTTCGGCACCTATTGATGGGTATAGGGATGCCTCTCCACAGCCTCCCAGTGGTTACGTTGCATATAACCCAAGTGAAGTAAGGCCGACTAGTCTACCTCGTGCAGAGTCACCTCCACCATTAGAAAATATGGAAGATATTAGTATGGTTGGCCAAGCGATCGAGATGGTTAGTTGGAATTGTTCCAAAGTACTCGTATAACATACTAATTCAGCATTAGGATGCATCAACAGGAAGTCCCTCACATCCTCCTGCTGAATTCGCCAGGCAATTCGGCAACCTTAGAGATAGTGATGGAGATATAGCTGGGATGGTGGGACTGCAACAGCAAAAGGCACAGCAAAAGCACGAGACTCTGTTTAGCGAGACGAGTGTGTACAGCCAAGATGAGTGAGTAATTTTCAATCATGGAATTACCAATTTGCTAACCCGTGCAGATACGCACAACCAAGCCAGCCATGGGGACAACAAGAGGGTCGATCATCACCTCTGAACCCTACCCCTCAAGCTAATGAGCTTCCTACTCAACCTACTCACAAACGAGGCAACTCGAACGATGATTATTACGAAGACGTTGACCCACGCTTTGCTGACCCAGCGCCCATTCAAAAACCATCTCCTCCCGTTCCCACCATTCGTATTCCGGGGCATTCTTTGGGAAACAACCTAGATCCCAACTCTCATCTCCACCCAAACCCTCTAAGCAATTTAGATGGCAATAACTCTTATAATTCTTTAGAAGAGCTTCAATCGGGGCAACGCTCTCCAGCCGAATCAGAAAGATCAAATTTCACATCCGTTTCACAACGGGGAATTAACCCCAGATGGAATGGGTGGTGCTAGTGCTTCAATGGACCACCAATGCCAAACAGGAGACCTGCCCCTCAGGCTCGACGAGAAGATGTATTATTGAATGATAATCCGGATTTCGCTTTACCTTTAGGACGTGGTGGCAGAGGACCTCCTCGTGTCATGCGTGGTGGCATGATACCAAATTCTGCATATCCAGGGTCTGGTGGTCTCTGAGGTCGATATTCTACATTTTATGAATTATTGGCCATTGCCCATACCACTTTTCACTGTTCAGATTTTTTGCGAACAGTTCACCAATCCGACTCGCAAATAATGCATCATATTTCCTTTGTCGATATAGAGTCATACGACGGATGGCGTTTTGGTTCTTTTAAACTTCTAAAGCATACATCCTATGAGATGTGCAGTTCTTTTGGGCTGACCAACATCGCAGCCTTGTGTTTTTTTGTTCATCAAGAGGCCCTGACATTGGGTGATTCATCTTTGACGATTATTTTGCAGGCATTTTGTGTCGCCAGGCTTTAAACGTTGGCTATCGTTTTAGGAGTTTGTTATTTACATTCAAGCGGATTTGGGAAGGGAACTTGGAAAAGTGCATGGCTGGCGGTTGGGTTATGGACGGCTGATTGGACATGGTGATTCAATGAAATGGGATTGGAGTGCACGACAGTTTAAATATGACTGAGGCATGCAGGATTTGAAGTAAGAGAAATGAAATGGCCTCACACGTTATCGTGAGTGGAATGGATGAGTGTCTCTACCGAGCGAATCGAGAAGGGTAAATAGTTTAGCTAGTAGAACCAATCAAAGGAAATCTTCAAGTATTATGAAATGGGTATTGAATCAATTGTGAGAGATGGTTTGGAACGAAGTTGAAATGATTAATTGTGTTAATGAAGATCTGACGGAGGAGTCATAATAAATAATAATAATAATAATAATAATAATAATAATAAAATATAATTAATAATAATAATAATAATAATAATAATAATAATAATAATAATAATAATAATAATAATATATATATAATAATAATAATAATACGAGTATCTTAAATCCCTACCTATCTACCTACCCTATCTCTACCTACCTACTCTAGATTCAATCAAAAAGAACGAACACCCACTCACTCACTCACTCACTCGGAGCAAATCATGCATTCATACATTCATACATCCATGCAGAGAGAGAGAGGATAGATGGAGTACAGCGTATGCGTTGATAGGGGGGGGGGGTGTGTGTGTTGATTGGCTTGTGTTATTGTTATTGTTATTGTTATGTTATTGTATTGTTATTGTTATTGTATTATTATTGTTATTGTTATTGTTATTGTTATTGTTATTGTTATTGTTATTGTTATTGTTATTGTTATTGTTATTGTTATTGTTATTGTTATTGTTATTGTTATTGTTATTGTTATTGTTATTGTTATTGTTCTTATTGTGGATGAATGGATGGATGGATGTATATCTATATAAATTCATCATAAATGTATAGGTGTATAGATGGTGGCCTATGGGTTGTATTTATATTTGGATATGGTATGTTGGTAGGTGGGCACTTGCTTTGATGATGTTGATGATGTTTCTGATGTTGATGATGATGATGATGATGTTGATGATGTTTCTGATGTTGATGATGATGTTGATGTTTCTGATGGGTTGGTTGTATTTATCTATTGTTTAGATAGGCCTGGAGGTAGGCAGGTAGGTAGGTAGGTAGATGGGTGGATAGATAATAAATGTGTTAGACTATGTATTCATGGATGTTTATATAGGTATGTGTATTTAAATACTATGTGTATGTATATATATATATATATAAGAAATAAAAGTAATTAATTGGTTATCAATTGGTTAGTTAATATCGGGTTTATTTATTATTTATTAATAATTAAATACTACAAGCTTAAATACAAGTACAAAACACAAACTACAAATCCAAAACACCAAACACAAACCAGACGTTGTACTTCCGACGGAGTTTTCGCTATGCATTTTTGGTTGGATGGGTAATGGTTACGATATTGGATGGATTCGGTTGGAGATGAAAACGAGGCGGGTGTTTGGTTTGGGTTTGTTTGCAATTGGTGGTTTGGTGGGTTGTTTGGGGATGGGGATGGGATTGCGATGGGATGGGATGGAGATAAGATGGAAAAGAATGAAAGGGGATTAGAACAGAGTGGCATAGAATGGGATGGGATTTTGATTTGGTGAAAAAAATGGATAGTGGAGTATTCACGGATAGAAGAGGAAGAAAGGTTTGGAGACATGGATATTTTGGAATTTGTGTTTGGGTTTGGATTTTGGAGATGTTTGATTTGAGGGGGGTGGATATATTTATTAGTATTTAAGGATATAGGGGGATGGATGTGATGATGGATGATGGGTGATGGATGATGGATGATGGGTGATGGGTGATGATATAATAATATGATGATATAATAATGAATAACAATATGATGATATAATAATATTATGATATAACAATTGATGATATAATAATATGATGATATAATAATATGGTGGGTGGTGTAGTTTGATTTTTAGGTGGTATTTAAAATATGTACGAGGTAGGTAGGTAGGCATATGTGATTTGGGTTGTTATTATAATAAGTAGGTAGGTAGCCGGAGGTAGATGAATATTATCAGTAGTATATTATATTCACATCGTATTTCAGTAGTATATTATATCACATCGTATTATACAAACATTGTATTATATCACATCGTATCGTATCGCATCGCATCACATTATATTCATATCATATACTCCATATATAGTCTAATAAACAACAATGATACAAACCGGGGTTCTCCCCGTGTCTTGGTTCGGAGCATTTTTTTCATTCAGGAACGCTCGATTAGTGGGTTGGGTTTGCCTGGATTAGGTCTGGTCAGGGGTTTTGGATGATGAATGGGTGGATGAGTGGATGAGTGGATGAGTGGATGGATGGAGGGGATGGAGGGGATTTTGATTGATTGATTGAAATGAGATGAATGGATGATCGTTATAGAAGAGAGAAGAGGGAAGAGGGAAGAGGGAAGAGGAAGAGGGAAGAGGGAAGAGGGAAGAGGGAAGAGGGAAGAGGGAAGAGGAAAACGAGAGAAGGGATTGAGTGGATGGATTGATATATATATGAATGTATCTATATATATATATATATATATCAATGTATCTATATATATATATATATATATATATATCAATGTATATCCTATCTATCTATGTTATCTATCTATGTATATTATATATATATATATATCTATGTATAATGAGTATAGGATGAAGAATTGAATAATATTTCTTAAGTACTAGGTACCTAGATAGATGCTTTTATATATGTTTCAAGTTGTTTGATATACCTATTTCTTTCTTATTCGATTGGATTGAATTGGATTAGAGGAGAGAGGGAAGTACTTTATTAGTAAGTAGGTAACTTTGGAATATCAAAGAATATAAATAATAAATAATAAATAATAAATAATAAATAATAAATAATAAATAATAAATAATAATAATATAAATATAATAATAAATAATAAATAATAAATAATAAATAATCCACTTGACTTGTGCTCATCATCTTTTATTTGTATAACATCAATAATTTATTTCTATTGTTCTGAATATCATCAATAAGATTCTATTGTGTTATGATGTAAAAGTTGTTAAAGGATCATTTCATTAATTGATCTATCTACATCATCTATACATTCATCTATTCATCATCTACACATCATCTACATCTTACATCTAATCACACAATACAATCACTTCAACACAATGCGCATCATCAATATCAAATATCATTCATTCTAATCATCTTCTAAACCTTTACATCATCTTGATACTTTTCATCCTTCATTACTCAACCACATATCAATCAAAAGCACCGCCTACTCCTTCATTCATTTTAGATGGAAAGCATTAGACGTATTAAAGATCAAACGACTTAACTACCGCCAACTACCAGTTAGAAAGTCAAAGTCATCATCCAAAGGCTTTTGAACCGTTACAGCCTTTTCAAGGATCTCCCGAGAGGAAATTGACTTTTAGTATCTTCAGACTTGGGATTTGGGATTTGGGATTTGAAAGTTAGGAATTGGGAAGATTTGATTATCATTAATGATATCTTGATTAGCTTTTCAATCAAAAGGTATGTTTACTATGATCTATTTACTACTTTACCATCTATTTTCTGGATTCAATACATTCAATACATTCAACTGCTTTGAAAGAAAATATCCCTCATCAGAAGATTCCGAGATAATCAATCAATCATACATAACTTCATCTTATATAACTTCATCCCGAGTCTTATAAGTTAAAGAAAGTAACGAGATAATTCAAAATAATTTCTTCAAATAAACAGCAATCTCACTACCGAAGTCTTGAATCTTTATATTTGGGGACATCCAACACTCTCACTCTCAATTTACTCTACACAGTCAATCTCATTCTCCTCCTCCTCTTCCTCTTCCTCTTCCTCTTTCCTCTCGCCCTCACTCTCACACTCGCTCATACTTTCTCATCTTCTTTCACTCTCTTGTTCTCTCTTTTAACCTCCAGGGCTTCTATTATCCCCTCCATAATCGACTTTATTATGATTAAAATTATACAGGGAAATTTTAATTCAACATCATCCCATTCTTTCACCCTCTTTTTTTTAAATTTCAATCAAATTTCACCACCATACTTGGAACAAAACCAAGCCTTTCCCTGTCAATTCTGCGACAGGCACCATTACAATCTATTCCCATCAAACACACACAACTCACACTCAGTTATGGTTTCTACAAGTAGACCTCGAACTCCAAGTGCTAACTCTTTCACCACTACATGGCACCGAGAAACTAGCAGGAATTCCAGAAAACGGAAAAAATACTAATCCCAACCCTCCTCGTCGCTCCAGCCTAGGTTTATTACTTCGTCGAACCAAGTCAGGAAATTTAAGTTCAAAGAATAAAAAGGAGCTTGCTCAAGTACAAGAGCAGGAGCGTGAAAGACAAACTACGCGAAGCAAGCTGCCATTCCAAGATCTCCACCTCGTCTTCCCGATCTTGCTGCTCCTCTTCATTTTCCTTCATTTGGTGGTGACGATAGACCAGATTCGGCAACTTCTGGAAATAGTGGTCACGGGAATGAGAAGTTCTTCAATGGATCCTCAGGTTAGATCATATTACGATGAGTAGCAGTGTGCCAGTTCCTCCAATTCCATCCGGTGCTAGGAATGGTGGTTGGGTTGATCCGTATGCAAGAACGGAGAGCATGACGCATCGTGGGCGATACAGTTATGCAAGCAGTGCAGTCAGCACAATTAATAGTCCTCGCAGAGTGCGAAGACGTAAAGATCCTACCCCGTTCAAGTAAGTTTCTGCCATTGCCTCCATCGTACCTTGACTAATACCTCTGCAGTGTTCTCATCATTGGCGCACGCGGTGCTGGTAAAACATCCTTCCTCAACTTCCTCAAAACCTCCCTCGCTCTACCACCGAAGAAGAGATCGAAGCCTGAGCCATTGCAGAAGATATATTTGCTCCACGGACATCCAAGTCGGGAAAATTCCTTTCACATTATATCGAGGCAGAAATCGAAGGTGAACGTATCGGTTTAACATTGTGGGATTCGGAAGGGTTAGATAAGAACGTTGTTGATCTTCAACTTCGAGAGATGTCTTCATTTCTTGAAAGTAAATTCGAGGAAACCTTCACGAAAGAGATGAAAGTCATGAGAGCTCCAGGTGTTCAAGATACACATATCCATGCCGTGTTCCTCATCCTCGACCCATCACGCCTCGATCAAAACATCGAAGATTCGAAGAATGTTACCACGAATGGAAATGGACACTTTGGATCATTTGGAACTGGATCTCGTTTGTTTGGTAGTCTTGATGAAGATCTTGACTTACAAGTTCTTCGCACATTGCAGGGAAAAACTACAGTGATTCCGGTCATCTCAAAAAGCCGATACCATCACAACGGCCCACATGGCGTATTTTAAAGAAAACGGTGTGGGACAGCCTGCGCAAAGCTAATCTCGACCCACTTTGAAGCACTCGGACTAGATGATGAACCCGAAAGTCCAATTATCGGTTCCAATCGTATCGATGAAGGAGATGAAGATGGTGTTTCTGAAGATGATTCCGGTTCAAATGGTTCTCCCAATTCCAAACGCCTTTCCACAGGTTCGATCCGTCGCCATAAACGCGAATCGGAAAATGAGTGAGATTCCATATTTACCTCTTTCAATCATCAGTCCAGATATGTACGAACCTGATGTTATTGGACGTAAATTCCCATGGGGTTTTGCAGATCCGATGAATGTTGAACATTGTGATTTTGTTCGTTTGAAGGAAGCAGTATTTGCGGAATGGAGAGGTGAATTGAGGGAGGCGAGTTAGGGAGCTTTGGTATGAGGGATGGAGAACTAGTCGCCTTAAGGAAAGGGAGGGTATCGCTAGACGATGATTTTGAACGACTTGTGGAGGGGCATTTGAGACATTTGTCTTACCCTTGGGTAGACATTTGTTTGACGATAACCTCAAATATTTTATGTGGTTGAGGAGCAGCATCAAGGTCTGTGGCAGCAAACCACACAGCACAGCACAACAAAATCGGATTTTTAAATCTTCGTCAACTACCTTCAGCTTCAACTTCGAGCCACAACATTGCGTTTCATGTCTCGGACATGATTTTATTTCTTTGCACTTTACACTACACACTTCTTACGATGAATTTTTATTTCCTTTTTTATGTTTCGAGTACTTTACTTCAGTGTCGGATTGGCAGGGATGGATGGATGGATGGATGGATGGATGGATGGATGGATGCATACCCCTTTTTCACTTTTCGTTTTTTTGACTTTTGAGCTGCGAGGTTTCTTTGCGAGTTGTATGCTTGCGTGAACTACGTGTTTTTGTGTGGTTTGACTTTTACTACATGATGAGGTGGTGGTTGAACTACATTGCATAAATGAAAGCTTTTGCACATGAGAGTGTGATTTGTAGTATGGGGTGGAGGGAGATTTCATAGGGGATTGTGGAAGAAGAAAGAGAGGGAGAGAGCCGATTTCTAAATCATCTATGGATGAATGAGATTTGCATGTTTGCAAAGGATGATAGATAGAATCGATAGATGAATTCAATATTTGAGAGAGAAAGGAAAGGAAAGGAAAGGAAGGAAAGAAGATTGATGAAAGCCCAAGGTTGGATGTGGTTGGATGTGGATGAAGAGAGAAAGATGAAATAAGAATGAGATTGATTGATGACTGATACCTATGAATTTGGGAGGTTGGTTGTTTGTTCGTTCGTTCCTTGAAAAGAAATCCTTTTTCAAAAGTAGTCATTAGATAGCTCATTGTAGCAATATGAGATATCTTTGCTAATTATCTTAATTTAGTATGAGACTTATTAGCTGTATGGTGTTTTGTATGATTTGATTTATCAAAAGGTATATAATTACAAATACAAGCTTATTCGCAAGTTATAATATATTAAATATAAATATAATATTATGTATAGAATGCTATAGTTATATAAGAATATATAAATTATTTTTAATAAATTTTCTCTAGAAGTTATTAGCATTTTAAAAAAGGTTTACTTTTGTATAGAATTTACATATAGATAAGAAATTCAAGATTTCATTCTTTAATCACTTTTTTTTAAAAAAATCGCAAAAATCTCAAATCTTCTTATATTTACTAATAATTCTATTATAAACTCATATTTCATATTTCAATTTAATAACTTCATTTGTTATAAGGTTATTAATAGATTGAAATGGCTGTCTTTGGTATAGAATGGGTGACGGAATTTAGGGTAGGGGACTTACTTCGTTCGTTCAATTAGCTACTATTTCCCCCCCACTAAATAAGTGTTAAAATATGGACCGGTCCATATAAACCTAACGGGTAGAATTTATCATTCGACTTCGGTTATGCCGCAAAGTAAGGATAAAAATTCGCTAAATGCTACCCCAGACTGGCTAAAAGACCAAAATCTGGTCAGTGCAAGCGATTTCAGCCATTCAAGTGAAGCCAATCAGAAAAGAATCCATATTCTAACATTTATCTAGGGGGGGGGATAGTAAAGGGATAAATGACTTATTCTCGGACAATATGCAAAATTACGTGTCGTCCCCATGACAAATAACCGCGACACTTTAATTGGCCTCGGCAAATGAAGAGTGTTATGAAGTCTTGGCGCTCCAGGCAAAAAATCTACTGTAGATAGAAAATCTCCCAACCTTCCGTTTACTTCGTTCAACCTCCATTTTGTTGTAATCATGCCTCAATCCCACCCCCACTCAATCACGATACAATTAGAAATACGTTGCGTACGCATCCTTATTTTGACAAGACGCCTTGTGACAAATGGGATGTTGTGGACTTCTGTGATAAAATATACAAGGAATTGGGCTACGTGAAGTACAATATATCCAATGTCCACAACTGCTGGCGGTCGTCCATACAACACCTACAAAATAGCGAGGATCCCAAAATTGCTGGGATAGCTAGTAAACTGCGGACGGCATGGGTTCTTTCAGTAAGTTGATTCTCCGAGCTACAAAACTAATATCTACGCATCATTTGTATCGCAGGATGCCTTCGTGGCGTCCTGGTCAACGATACACCGAGGCGCATATCGCAGCCTGCCTTCGCGGCCGACTGAGAAACGATTGTGTACTCTTTGGGTGTGGCTTCTTCGCGAAGACCCCTCGCTCCTGGGTTGCTGTTGACCTTCGTGGCCATCAGATTCACTAGCCCAGTCGAGCTTGGTATTTGTTAATAAACATTCTTTTGGCAGAGCCCGAAAAAACGACCAGCAAAGGGCCAAGAATTTCATCAGGTCGATAACGAGAAAGCGTGGACGACGCAAAGTCGCCAATCATGGGCCTACTACTATCGCTATCAACCAAAGTAGTATTATTATGTTGAATTCGTCGCAAACAGGAACCACTATTGTGTTAGTGTTCCTTCCAAGGATAGTGCAATAACAACCATCGTTAACAATTATACGTATAGTGGAGCTTCTATCTAAAGATCAACGACCCAAATACAAATTATGCCGATTCAGAAGCTGGTAATGATCCCAATAGTCTGAACGCGACCATTGACTCCAGCCTCGATAAGCAAGACTCACTGGCAATGGAAGTCTCCGATACGAAGAGGCTTCAAGAAATCCTTGGTTGCTTGGAGGATTCTCGCATGACTCTTACTAATAACGAGAGAAGATGTTACTCACCCATGGCAATGTTTACCTTCAAGATATCATGCTAGATTATGCCCGACGCACCGGTGAAGTTAAGCTAATTCATTTTGGTATCCTGGATGCCGAATCCATCACGACATTGGATCTCGTGCGAGAAGATTGTAAGCAGATCACAGATTGTGTTGAAGAATCACCGCTACCTAGGTTTCCCTTGGAGTTGCTTCAGGCCCTCGAGAAGTATGAGAAGGTCAGTCAGTACTTTGCTTTTAGGTTTTCGAAGGATTGATAACTGATGATTGATAACTTCGATAGGCGAATTCCTATGAGCACTCATGCCAAATCGAACGCACGATGTCTTATAGGGGTGATATCAAATGGATCGGTGATGTTTCGTGCCACATGTGAATTACACGTCGTCTTCGCCCTATATTATAAGCTGATTTTAGAACGGTATCCGGCTTTTAGAGAACTCCGGAATGATCTTGGATGAAGAGCTGAGTGAAGGGGTTTGGGATTGTTTGGTTTATCCTCGCTTTTTGGACGAAGTTTTCTGCGAGATTCCAGAGCTTGTCCTTCAACGGTAAACCCTCATCCCAATTCTCTGTTCTTTTATTTATTTGCTTGCTTTGGCTAATAATCAATATCGTTGCAGCAAAGAAATTTCTCTCTCAGCAACTCGCTATCAACCGTACTCCTATTTCATCAACGAACCTCGGTACGATGCGATCGCACGCCGTCGTAAGCTATCTGCTGACGGCAGCTCTCAATCTTGTTATGAACTGCTTGTTTTGGAGACAATTCGCAAATGGGAAGGGGAACTTGCTGCGAAATGGCTTAACGATTTTGATAAGCTTGTGGGTGGCTTGAGAGCGATGCTGTGCCACATTGGCGAGTTGGTAGAAAACGACCCTACAGTCATGAAGAAGATAAAGGTGGTTGGCATACTACAAGCTGGTTAGGATATTGTCTGTTGCTTAGTACTTCTTTGCTAATCATGCTAGGTCGTCGACACCAGCTTCTTATTATGTCTTGTATTGGCAAGGACGTATTTTACTTGAAGCGTGGACATATACATGAGCTTCCGGGGGAGCTTAAAGATATGAAAAAGTTACAATACATCTTTGCGTCATACTGGAAAGCACGGGTATGTACCTTGGTTCCCTCGTTCTCTTCGAAATCTCATGCTCTTTGTAGGAAATTGTTCGATGTGGTGTTCGGCTTCTGGAAGAATTTTTGCAACAAAATTTAGAGCAGGATCAAAAAGGCTATGAATATTTTTGTCTCCAAACTTCCTTTAAATTTTCTTTGGTTGATAATCACAATGTAAATGAAATATATAATGCAAATTATGTTTGAAATTATATTATAAATCATAGTACCTGAGGACCTTAAGCTCAATTGTCAGCAGACATTAGTAGAACCTCGGGGACGGAACGATATCACGTGGCAGATAGATTGATAGAAAGTCGAGCAGTCTACCCGAGATCGACTGATAGACTGTCGAGCAGTTTATCTAACAGAGAAAGAAGGTCTATATAAGCAGGATGTATTTCCTTAGTGTATGAAGCTTCGTGCTTAACTGAGATAGTAATCTCGACCATTAGTGACTTGATTACTTCTCGATTGGAAACAATTGTTCAATCTCCTCCTTAACTGCTTCGAGCTTAAAAGTTGGCGGGCCTCAGAGAAGGTGCACTGCTGATTTCCTCTCATAAAGCTATAATACAAGATAACACTAATGAGGATAAATATTCTCAGGGTTGAAGCTCAATCCCATGGGCTCTGGCTACATGGCTCTTGAAATGTATCAAACTATTAAGAACCAGCTCTCTTTAGCTTTATATATATATATATTTGTTTATTTATTTATTTATTTATTTCAAGTTTAACGTCTATATAGATTGGCTAGTTCTGATTTCCCAAAGAGTATTAGCGACGGGCCTACGATGAAGGCAAGGCCTCCTGTTGGTACGAGAAGGATACGGAAGACGTAGCACCCACGAATATCGTAGGTCCTGTATGTCTAATTGTATTCTATCTAAAGAGCTAGCTACGTATTGAAAGTAGTAAGCCTTATAAAGGCTTACCAAAAGAGCTAGTCTCTTTCGCATTCGCTTAGGGCTTTATTACAGTTGCTATATTACAGTGGTAATTGAATTGAAGTTATTCACTTCGTTCACACACCTCCCTACACGCCTTTTATATATAGCTTATTGCTATATTTGATAGTATTCTTCGCGCTTTGTTTTTCAGTTTTTATATTCAAGCAATGCAGTTTCCCTTTCACAGTCTTCTTCATGAGACGCTTCGCTTTTCTTTCCTATATATTTATGAATTTATTTTTTATAAGATTATATAAAAAATGAAAAATATATAATAAAGATTTTTTTATATTTTTGGGTTTTATATTATAATTAAAGGAAGCCTGTCACGGGCCAAAGATAGAGAGGTCAATATAATTGGTGGTTTATATTACAAGGAGAATTAACTAAAGAGAAAAGAAGGATCTTTCGTACAAGCAGAGCTTTTTGTTGTATCGTTATGCTGAGTCATGCGAAATGTGCGCAGGTCATGTGACCAAGCTTCGTACGGGTGTAACCCGTCACATTATCCCCCCCTCCCGTCCGTTCCTCCTTACAACGTTCCCATATGTCTAGAGCACTTGCATTCTCTAAAGCGTCATACGGTTCCCATGTAGGTTTTGCATAGCCTTTCCATTTTACTAATAGCTTTCGCTGTTGTCCTCTTCCTCTTCGTACAGTCTTTTCCTCTAAAATCTTCTCAACTGTGTATTCTTCATTATCCTTCAGAATCTCTGGACCTGGTTGCGTATCGTCTTGTCGTTGACTAGGTAATGGATCCGATGATACTGATCGTAGTAATTGTGAATGGAAGACATTATGGATTCCCGGTGGCGTATTCAATCGATAGCTGTGGGTTCCGACTATCCCAATTACAGTATATTTAGCCTGTTTAGCATCCAATTTCTTACATTGTTTTGTTGTACGAATATTCCGTAAACTTAGCCACACTTTGTCTCCAACCTTAAAACTTGGCGCCTGCCGACGTCGTCTGTTTGTAATGTCTTCCATCGTCTGCTGAGCAGTAGCCATAGCGGATTGGGCCCACTCTTGGACGTCTTTCAGCTTTCGTACAATAGCATCTGCTTTTTGAATTGGAGAAAAGGATTCTTTTTGATTAGCGAGATCGTATTGTATATCGAGCGGTTCGGCGTGATATCCATGCTCGAGAAAGAAAGGGCTGACTTTCGTCGCTGTCGCTGTACGATTATTAATTGCTAGTTCAGCAAGTGGCAACAATTCTTCCCAATCCTTTTGAGTGTGGTTAACAAACATTCGTAAGTATGTTTCTACTATCTGGTTCATTCGTTCAGTAGATCCATCTGTCTCAGGGTGGAATGCTGTCGACAGCCTTCGTACAATGTTGAGTAGTTGGCAAAGCCGTGCCCATAGTTGACCAACAAATTGCGTTCCTCGATCAGATACGATTGCTTTCGGTAGATAGTGTCGTCTGTAAAAGGTTCGGATGAACCATCTTGCTACTGTTTCGGCCGAAGTGTCTTTCAGCCCATCACATATTGTCCCTTTTCCGAGTCTATCGGTAATTACTACCATATTCGTACAACCATTACTCTCTGGTAATTCGACAATGAAATCTATCGAGATTTCGTTCCATATTCGATTAGGGATTGGGAGTGGTTTTAGAAACCCTTGCCGTATATCTCTCCAAGCCTTATTTCTTCCACAAGAATCGCAGTTTCGTACAAATCTTCGGACGTCGTTTGACATCTGGGGCCAGAAGTATTGTCGAGAGAGAATCTGTGTCGTATTTTCTCTTCCAGGGTGGCCACATAACTTCGAATCGTGAACATCTTGAATCATTCTCGTACGAAGCCTTTCGTCTTGAGGAACCCATAATCGATTCCGGAACATCAATCTTCCTTCGGGCGATAACGAGCATTCGGAGATCGAGACTTTCAATTTCAGAGGTGTTGGGAAAGTGCGTTGTCCTTGTCGTACGGCTTCTCGTGCTTGCCGTAGGTTATCATCATCCCCTTCTGTTTTTGTCCAAAGTTCTTCAAGTGTAACCTCGGCGTCCGAGTTGACTTGTTCAACAGGGGAGACTTGTACAGGTGCAGCTTTGATAATCCTAGCAGTTCGTCCTGGTTCTTGCCTTATTTGGAGAAGCTGCTTCGTACGATAATCCACTCTTTCATCAGCATTGTCTGGCATATCTTGTGGTCGTCGAGAGAGCGCATCAGCTCGTACATTATCTTTTCCTTGAATGTACGTAATACTGAAATTATATCGAGACAAAACTAGGGACCATCGCATTTGCCGTTCTGTGAGCTTTTGGATTGTCATAAAATATTGTAAGTTTTTGTGATCCGTACGAATCTCAAATTCCGAAACGCTTCGTAGTTCGGGGTCCCAGGCTTCCAAACATCGTATAATGGCCAACATCTCCTTATCGTAGATTTCGTAATTGCATTCGGCAGGGGAGTTCTTCTTTGAGAAGAATGCACATGGGCGTAGAAGACCTTGTTCGTCGTACTGTAAAAGAGCGCCACCAATGCACCACCCAGAAGAATCCGTTTCGATTACTGTCTGTTTATCTTTATCGAATCGTACAAGAGCAGGAGCTGTCGTAAACATTTCCTTAAGTCGAGTGAAAACTTCTTGGCATTCGTCTGTCCAATGAAAGGTTTGTTCCTTATGTGTTAGTTCGGTGAGTGGTCGTACAATATCCGAATAGTCTCTAATGAATGTCCTATAGAAGTTTGCAAACCCTAAAAAGCTTCGTACAGCTTTAACAGAGCTTGGAGGTTGCCATTCGAGAATCGCTTTTACTTTTTCCGGATCCATTTCTACTCCGTTATTAACATCGAGTATAAATCCTAGATATTTCGTTCGTTTTACTGAGAATTCACATTTGTCTATATCTAAAAAGAGTCCAGCATCCATAAGTTTCTGTAGGGCCTTTCGTACGAGTTCTTCGTGTTCATGAAGGGATCCGTCGGAGAAAATTAAAACGTCGTCTACGTACGCGGATAGGAAGTCATCTAGGTATTCTCTCAAAGTATGATTGATGTACCGTTGAAAGGTGCTAGGGGCATTGGCCAATCCAAAAGGGGTAACCATCCATCCATTCGTAAAGACCATACCTCGTTCGAAAAGCAGTTTTCCATTCGTCTCCTTCAGCAATACGGATTCGATGGAAAGCTTGACTAACATCCAGCTTTGTATACCATTTCGCTTTCCCTGCGCGTTGTAACGTTTCTTGAATCAAAGGGAGAGGGTAGCGATCTTTTCGCGTGACTTTGTTCAAAGCTCGGTAGTCTACACAAAAGCGGAGACCACCTCCAGGTTTTCGTACGAAGAGGACAGGAGCGGCCGCCGGTGAGTTGCTTACTCGGATAAATCCTTTATCCAAATATTCCGTTAGTGTCTTGCGTAAGACCAAGAGTTCGTCGTACGACATGTTGTACAATGGTCCCCATGGGACCGTCGATTCTTTTCCGTTTTCCGATATCAGTTCGATTTTATGATCAATCCCTTCTCCTCGTAAAGGGGGAACTTTATCGGCGTCCGTAGGGCTAAAAGCTTTCAGGAACTTCCAATAGGTCGTAGGGAGTTTCGTACGAGGGTCCGTCTTTTCTTTCTTCGTTTTGGCGAGTGCTTTAGCAATATCCTTAAGACTAACGGCAAACACTTCGATCTTACGCTTTCTAGGGTTCTTTGTTATAGCACGAAATGCTTTAATCGATATAGGTAAACAATCGATGTTCAGCATACCATTCGGTTCCAGAGAGCTCGCTTGGTTTCGTACAAGGGTTCCAGTCGAGGCAATAAAGCATTCCGATTTAGGTCCATTGATTCGTGCATCTTGCTTGTTGATCCAAGGAAGCCCTAGAATCATTTCGTACGATTCTAGCTTTGGGACGATGTATAAAAAGGATCTTTCTTCGTAATGGCCATCGATATCAAGAGATACAACAGCTACGTCTGTAACTTTACCACTAGAAGGAGCATCGAAGCCAGAAAGGCCTCGAGGGGGAATAGGGATACGCTGAAGGTTGTTCTTAGTAGCAAAGGCAGAGCTCACGAGTCCGTACGACAGGCAACCAGAGTCAAGAAGGGTTTTTGCGAAACAATCTTTATTGACTAACGTGGAAACCAAAAATGGTGAACTGTCCATTGAACTTTCTTGAAACTCTGTCCAAGCCTCTACTGTTGTCTTCGAAACCTTCATACGCTTCCGACGGCGTCTTTTGTCGGAAGCTATTCTTTTCCCGAATCTTCAGAGTCCGATAATTCCTCGACCCTATCAATACTCTCTGAAGATAACTCTTTCGTACGTTCAACCTTCGATGGAGCTTCCATCTTCCTCATAGAAGCTGCTCTAACCTTTTTTTTTTGGAACTTCACTTTCGTATGGCATTCCCTGACTCGATGTCCATCAAGTCCGCATCGTAGGCACAATCCCGATCGTCTTCGTACTTCAATAACCTCATCCGAGGCCCAACGTGGCTCCTTTGTTCGAGCAGAGGAGACTGCTATCGTTGGCTGCCAATCCATCGTATCATACGATGGAGCAGGCATTGTGCTTGATTGGGCTACTTCGGCAAATGGCCCAGACTTCTTCTTCGTACGCCAGGTAGTCAGCTCGGCTATCTCATTTAACTGATCGTTGATCATCAGTAACTGCTTGCAGTATGCGTCGTACGAAGCTTCTTCCGGAACGCCTATTGTTGCAGTCAACAATTTCGTATTAAGGGCAGCTTTGAGATACCCTTTCTTAATCGCATCTGCCCATCCCCATCCTTCTGCTTCAAGAATCAACCTGTTGAATTCATTTAGGAATTCGCTGAAAGGGCGAGTTCCTTGCTTCGTACGGTTGATTTGACTCAGAGCTTTTTGTTGCTGACGAGGGTCAGAGAATGCTGTACGGAGCTGTCCCATAAATTCCTCCACTGTGAACTTTTCTTCCTTATTAGCATAAGCTATCCAGGGAAAAATTCTCGCTGCTGCCTCCCCTGATAGTCTTCCAAAAGCATACCATACTCTTTCCTTCTCTTGTCCAATAGCAGGACCATCTATTTCCAATTTCGCACGCAGAAGACCTTCAAATTGCGGGAAATAGGTAAGCTCACTCCCATCAAACTTCTCGGGGTGTGGAAGAGAAGGTTTTGGCTTTCGTACAGCGTTATCTAGCATTGGAGGTGTTGCTATTGGGATTTCGGGTGATGTAGGTGTCTCTTGTCGGGAGGTTTCGTATAAGGCCATACGACTCTCCAATCGAGCAATGGTTTCGGCTTGCTGGAGAGTCAGATTCATCATTTGTTGAGCCTGTTGTTCTGCTTGTTGGGCTTGGCGTCCAAACATATCTTGTAGCCATTGTGGCGGTGCGTTTCCTTCCATCGTGATTTTTCGTCTTTGTTCGTATCGTACAGACCATAAGTTAAGTTGCTACCATGTGTGGGAACTTCGTACAAGACCGTATGCCTTGACCGTAAAGGATTTTCGTATAGAACCGTGTGTTCTAACCGTGAAGGATTTCCGTACAAGACCGTATGCCTTGACCGTAAAGGATTTTCGTATAGAACCGTGTGTTCTAACCGTGAAGGATTTCCGTACAAGACCGTGTGTCTTGACCGTAAAGGATTTTCGTTTTGAGTCGACGACGCTATCGTTATAGCTTCGTACAACAACGTACTCACAAGTCAATGTGAATGGACGAGTTAATTCTAATGTCACGGGCCAAAGATAGAGAGGTCAATATAATTGGTGGTTTATATTACAAGGAGAATTAACTAAAGAGAAAAGAAGGATCTTTCGTACAAGCAGAGCTTTTTGTTGTATCGTTATGCTGAGTCATGCGAAATGTGCGCAGCTTCGGTGTCACATAGCATTACTATAGAAGTCCCCTACCCTACATCCCGCCACCCATTTTATATCATAAACAGCCATTTCAACCTATTAATAACTTTATAACAAATGAAGCTATTAATAGGCTAAAATGGCTGTTTTTGGTATAAAATAAGTAGCGGAATAAGGGGGGTAGCGGAAAGTAGGGTAGTAGACTTATAGGATTTATATATAAATGAAAAAACTAACGATTTCATTCTTTAATAACTTTTTTTGAAAGAAATCGCAAAAATCTTAAAATCTTTATATATTTATTAATAATTATATACTAAATCTACGATTTCATTTTTGTATTATAATATTCAATATTCATCAAATTATAAATACGAAAAATGGACATTTTTGGTGGTAAAAGTGGCCGGAAAGTAGGGTAGTGGGCTTATAACATATACATCATAACACATACTATCCCCTCCATTATTACCCTTAATCACATTTCCTATATTATACACACACACACATATATATATACACATCTATTCCCCATCCCTCAAAGTCAAAAAAACAAATCTGATTATATAAATAGATAGATCTTAAATCTTAACTGTAGATGATCATTTTGTATAGCTCGCTTGCTTGCTCGCTTATGTATATTATGCTGTGTTGTGTTGTATTATTCCTTTTCTTTCTTTTCCTTTTCTACGTTTAAAATGTAAAAGGGCGAGGCCTGGCTCGCAACGCCACAAGTGATTGGTGGTATAAGAACAAATCAACGTTGTCAGGTGGGTACCGCCAATGGCAACTCGACTACGCTCTGAAGGAGCCTATAGAACTCCATCTTCCCAGACCGACTCTACATCAACTACTTGCGCTGCGATCCAGGCACGGCGACTTTGAGGCCTACCATAGGCGCTTCAAGCACGAGGACGCAGAGACACACTGCCCATGCGGTAAGGCTAAAACCCGGAGCACCTTGTGTTCTGTGAGATCTCCGTCAGGAGATTCCATTCGTGGCCACTGAAACCTACTCGCCCACCGACAAACGCTGGAGAAGGGCACGACTACATACGACAGCTTCTTGATCGCCCACAAGAGTTCGAGCGCTTTGTCACAACGACGCGGTACTTCAAGTTCTGCAACCAGGAGCCCAACGGCACTCCAGACAACGTCCCACCGAGCGTTGCCCCCGACCTCTCCCCTCCCTCCCTCTCTCCCCCCCCCCCTCCCTTCCCAACCCATCCTCTCCCCTTCCCCCCCCCCCCCCTACTCTCTCTCCGCTTCACCCCAGAGCCTAATCTGAGGCGCGATTTATAGAGCGCGGCGCATTACTCTATACGACGATACAAAGGCTGCATCCTAACGTAATAACTGCTCTTTTAGCACTCCCTACCAGTGCGATTGCTGTATAGCCCGACATTCTTTTTCATGTAACAAGCAAAGGTTAATCCCTTCAATGCAGGACGCTCCCTCAAATGGCGGAAGGAGGCTGCCCAACAGAGCTAGAGTTGTGAGAGACCGCCGGGAGGAGGCGGCCTCAGTGCTTCAACCTAGCGACGACGTACTATACGTACCTAAGTGGTGAGCTCTTGGGTCTTCGACCCACTAGTGTATCACCCGTCTCTAGTACCCCTCGGGAGGTCAAGAGTCTAGCTAGCTCATATAGACGTAAAACAATAATAAATAAATAAATAAATGTAAAAGGGAAGCTGGGTTGAAGGGTGGTGTGAGATTAAAGGAGGGGGGGCTATTGGTTTTTGGGGGGTGGCATGTTGAGGATGTTGAGGATAGGGAATGGGGGAGATGGTAGGGTAGTAGGATACTAGATTACTAGATGGTGGTGAGAAATTTAAGAATAGAAGGGACCATGAGATGGTATTAGAGAAATTGATCATTAGAGGGGACGTGACGTGGTTATGAGGTATAGTTGGAGGTAGGCAGGATGTGAATTACAGTTAATAGCGTGAATATGAACGATGTGAGGAGGGGCCATTTCTTCCTTACGTCTGCCTATATTGTAATACTACAATCGATGTTTTATCTGAGTCTACTTTCTAGATTTATTGCTCTAAAAATATTACAGTGTTTAAGCCATTTTCTAGGCGGTTAGAACCCAACTTTTTAATTGGCCATAAAGCTGCGTCGTTTCACTATATTTGCTCATCGGGCGTAGATGATTTTGTAGGAACTGAGGGAGTGTTCGGGATATCTTGGATGTCTGGCTAATAAGGAAGATGGAATTAGGCTGAAAAGCTGTATAGATATGAAGAGGATGGAGATAAATATTTGTACATTGGAAAGGAGGTATTAAAAAGCTTGGTGATCACAATTTAAACTCAAAGAATACACTTTATTCAACACAGTTGGACGTGCCTGTGCCATGCGATCAAGTATAGCAATGAGAAGCTATGATCTACTACACATTGCATGACTGATTTAGGATACGGATATCCTTCCTTGAAGATAATCGTGCTATCTTGAACACCCTTATTTCAAGCCATAGCAATAATCGAGTTGGAAATATTTCAATGAGGAGAAGATCAGAAATGGAAGTAGACGTCTGTTTACTCTATCTCCAAGAGAGCAGTAAACAAACCATAGCAAAGCAACTTGGCTTTGGGGGAAGAGGAAGTATTGTTATATTGCGAAAAATATAGAATTTCTTACATTAGCTAAGCTTGTGACATCCACAGCACAACGCATCACAACACAAACTACCACTTACATAAGTATTTAGCTGTTACAGTGGTCCTACACTGAGACATATACAACAAACACAGTAATACTATGCCATCTTACACTATATTTGTTACAATCTGTATGGAAGCAACTGAATGGAGGCAACAGAGAATGAAGAGTGAATCGTCCAATTAATGGTGCACTAAAATAGATAAAGTTTCAAAGTATGGAAACTATGATCGAGATCAGGTTGTAATATGCGGATATAGGAAAATCAATTCTTCTCTCCGACGACAACCCATGAATTCAGAAAGCTCTTCCAACATACATTTACCATCAGCCCCAAGATGTTATCCTCACTGTTCGATCAACTTCAAAGCAACTTACATGCAACCAGACATAAGAGATGAATGATATTCTTTAAGTGGAGATGAGAATTAGGGTGGCTGTTTTTGGAGTCCATTACAATAAGGTTTTAGGTTCTAGATTTTTGGTCAGGGCAATTGGTACAACAGTTGATGTGAGTTGAGGTTACTCCTACTTGCGAATCATCTGGGCTAAGTCTAGGTAGTGGAAACTAACTCAACGAGGCTTCTCCTGGTGATCACACAATAATATTTCATTATTTATCAAAACAATGAGAATGATCATGTGATAATCATGATTCTTATATCTTAGGACTTTTCCTACTTTCTTAAGTATATTCTTCCACAGGATACTAGAGATTATAGTCTCAATCTAGTAACGGTGGATGCTCAGATTTTCAATATCTCATTCTATACTGCCAATCATAGTTTTCCACCAAAATAACAAGATGCAGCTATCCCATCGTTTGATGCATTTTACTAAAGATGACTGAAAATCGAGTATCGAAATCAATGGCAAACTAACACACCTAGTAAGCTCTTGACCATTCATATTGGGACTGTACTGATTGCATTTAAAAACATCCAGAAGTGTCTATAGGTTGTGAGCTAGTATTTCGGAAACCAAGACTTCTTAATAAGAGTTATAAATGAATAATGCAGAGTTAAATATTCGGCTTCCCACTCGAATATACCTCTGGCTACTGCTGTTTTGACTTCTGCGAATATGGCAATAGCAATATATATGGGAACCAGATATATTACCATTATGTATATTACGTACGGGTCGGGTACAGAATATGGCGGATGTTCAAATTGCAAAATTTGATAGCAGGAAATGGTCCCTTTACTTGTAGGTCATCTAGCGTGAGGATGGTTAGAAATGGGGTGGCACATGTTGAGTGTACGATTGAAACCTTTTAGGGGCGGGAGTTGACATGCTGGTAACAATATTGAAGGATTTATGATTGTAAAGACAGGTAATGATGACGGAAACCCAACTATTTTAAAAGCTTTGTAGAAGAGATGAAGAAGACAAGAAGGCGAGAAAGAGGACTCACAAGCGAAAGATATAACATTGGAATCTTCAAAAATCTTTTTGAAATAATTAAACTTAAATGGCCGAGATTTCGGACTCATATACACTTGTATGAGATACTGATTTCTCACACCATCATCTTAGTGTGTATCCTGCCCAGAGATGGCCCAAAATCTAGACGTATAGCAGAATCATAAATCCTTCGAATATTGATTTACCCACTGCATGTTCAACTTCCGCCCTAAAAGGGTTTTACACTCCGTATACAACTTTTGTGCCCACCCCCCATTTCTAACCATCCTCACGACTAGATTGACCTACAAGTAGTCAGGGACATTCTGCTGTCCTATGCAATATATTGCAATAGTGTGTCCGCCAGTTCTGTACCGTACGGTTAACTGCTAACGATTAATGGTTAACTATATCTTGGTTTCAATATATATTTGCTATTGCCATGATTTCGCAGAAGTTCAAAAACTAGCAGTAGCCAGAGGTATATTCGAGTGGAAGCCGAATATTAACTGTCATTATCATTTAAACTTTTAAGTTTGGTTTCCGAAATACTAGCTCACAACCTATAGACCTTCTGATGTTTTAAATGACAAGTACAGTCCACTATGAATGGTCAAAGCTTACTAGGTGGTGTTAGTTTGCCATTGTTTCGATACTCGATTTTCAGTATCTTAGTAAAATGCATCAAACGATGGGATAGCTGCATCTTGTTATTTTTGTGGAAAACATGATTTGCAGTAATAGAGTGAATATTGAAAATGTGAGCATCACCGTACTAGATGAGATATAATCTCTAGTATCCTGTGGAAGATTATCTTAAGAAGTAGGAAAAGTCCTAAAGATATTACTTCATGTATCACATCATATCTCCTTGTTTTGATAAAAATGAAATATTATTGTGTGATCACCGGAGAAGCCTCGTTGAGTTTAGTTCCATACCTAGACTTGCCAGATGATTCGTAAGTAGGATAACCTCAACTCACATCAAGTGTTACATTGCCCTGACCAAAATCTAGAACCTTAAAACCTTATTGTCTGGACTCCCTCCAGCTACCCTATTCTCATCTCCACTTAAGTTATCAATTCCTCTCTTGGTGTGCATGTAAGTTGCTTTGAAGTTTCGAACATGAGTATAACATCTTGGGGCTGATGGTAAATGTATGTTGGAAGAGCTTCTGAATTCATGGGTTGTCGTCGAGAGAAAAATTGATTTTCCTATATCGATATTACAACCTGATCTCGATCATAGTTTCCATACTTTGAAACTTTATCTATTTTTAGTGCACATTAATTGGACGATTCACTCTTCATTCTCTGTTGCCTCCATTCAGTTGCTTCATACAGATTGTAACAAATTATAGTTAAGATGGCATAGTATTACTGTGTTTGTTTATATGTCTCAGTGTAGGACCACTGTACAGCTAAATCTTATGTAAGTGGTATTTGGTTGTGATGCGTTGTGCTGTGGATGTCACAACGCTTAGTAATGTAAGAAATTCTATATTTTTCGAATATAACAATACTTCCTCTTCCCCCCAAAGCAAGTTGCTTTGCTATGGTTTGTTTACTGCTCTCTGGAGATAGAGTAAACAGACGTCTACTTCCTTAGCTCTTCTCCTCATTGAAATATTCCAACTCGAATTATTGCATGGCTTGAAATAAGGGTGTCGATAGCACGATTATCTTCAAGGAAGATATATCCAGTCACTGCAATGTGTATAGATCATAGCTTCTCATTGCTATACTTGATCGCATGGCACAGGCACGTCCAACTGTGTTGAATAAAGTGTATTCTTTGAGTTTAAATTGTGATCACCAAGCTTTTTATACCTCCTTTCCAATGTACAAATTTATCTCCATCTCTTCTATCTATACAGCTTTTCAGCCTAATTCCATCTTCCTATACCAGACATCCAAGATATCCGAACACTCCCTCAGTTCCTACAAAATCATCACGCCCGATGAGCAAATATAGTGAACGACGCAGCTTTATGGCCAATTAAAAAGTTGGGTCTAACCGCCTAGAAAATGCTTAAAACACTGTAATATTTTAGAGCAATAAATCTAGAAAGTAGACTCAGATAAAACATCGATTGTAGTATTACAATATAGGCAGACGTAAGGAAGAAATGCCCCTCCTCACATCGTTCATATTCACGCTATTAACTGTAATTCACATCTGCCTACCTCCAACTATACCTCATAACCACGTCACGTCCCTCTAATGATAATTTTCTCTAATACCATCTCATGGTCCTTCTATTCTTAAATTTTCACCACCAATCTAGTAATCTAGTACCTACTACCCTACCATCTCCCCTTCCCTATCCTCAACATCCTCAACATGCCACCCCCAAAAACCAATAGCCCCCCCCTCCTTTAATCTCACACCACCCTTCAACCCCAGCTTCCTTTTACATTTATTTATTTACTTTATTATTGTTTACGTCTAAATGAGCTAGCTAGACTCTTGACCTCCCGAGGGGTACTAGAGACGGGTGATACACTAGTGGGTCGAAACCCAGAGCTCACACTTAGGTACGTATAGTACGTCGTCGCTAGGTTGAAGCACTGAGGCCGCTCCTCCGGCGGTCTCTCACAACTCTAGTCTGTTGGGCAGCTCCTTCCGCCATTTGAGGGAGCGTCCTGCATTGAAGGGATTAACCTTTGCTTGTTACATGAAAAAGATGTCGGGCTTACAGCAATCGCACTGGTAGGGAGTGCTAAAAGAGCAGTTTATTACGTTAGGATGCAGCCTTTGTATCGTCGTATAGAGTAATGCGCCGCGCTCTATAAATCGCGCCTCAGATTAGGTCTGGGGTGAAGCGGAGAGAGAGTAGGGGGGGGGGGGAAGGGGAGAGGATGGGTTGGGAAGGGAGGGGGGGGAGAGAGGGGAGGGAGGGGAGAGGTCGGGGGCAACGCTCGTGGGGACGTTGTCTGGAGTGCCGTTGGCTCCTGGTTGCAGAACTTGAAGTACCGCGTCGTTGTGACAAAGCGCTCGACTCTTGTGGGCGATCAAGAGCTGTCGTATGTAGTCGTGCCCTTCTCCAGCGTTTGTCGTGGGCGAGTAGGTTTCAGTGGCCACGAATGGAATCTCCTGACGGAGATCTCACAGAACACAGGTGCTCCGGGGTTTTAGCCTTACCGCATGGGAGTGTGTCTCTGCGTCCTCGTGCTGAAGCGCTATGGTAGGCCTCAAAGTCGCCGTGCCTGGATCGCAGCGCAGTAGTTGATGTAGAGTCGGTCTGGGAAGATGGAGTTCATAGGCTCCTTCAGAGCGTAGTCGAGTTGCCATTGGCGGTACCCACCTGACAACGTTGATTTGTTCTTATACCACCAATCACTTGTGGCGTTGCGAGCCAGGCCTCGCCTTTTTTACATTTTAAACGTAGAAAAGGAAAAGAAAGAAAAGGAATAATACAACACAACACAGCATAATATACATAAGCGAGCAAGCAGCGAGCTATACAAAATGATCATCTACAGTTAAGATTTAAGATCTATCTATTTATATATAATCAGATTTGTTTTTTTGACTTTGAGGGATGGGGAATAGATGTGTATATATATATGTGTGTGTGTGTGTATAATATAGGAAATGTGATTAAGGGTAATAATGGAGGGGATAGTATGTGTTATGATGTATATGTTATAAGCCCACTACCCTACTTTCCGGCCAACTTTTACCACCAAAAATGTCCATTTTTCGTATTTATAATTTGATGAATATTGAATATTATAATACAAAAAATGAAATCGTAGATTTAGTATATAATTTTAATAAATATATAAAGATTTAAAGATTTTTGCGATTTCTTTCAAAAAAGTTATTAAAGAATGAAATCGTTAGTTTTTTCATTTATATATAAATCCTATAAGTCTACTCCCTACTTTCCGCTACCCCCCTTATTCCGCTACTTATTTTATACCAAAAACAGCCATTTTAGCCTATTAATAGCTTCATTTGTTATAAAGTATTAATAGGTTGAAATGGCTGTTTATGGGGTGGCGGGATGTAGGGTAGGGGACTTCTATAGTAATAGGCTATGTGACGGGTTACACCCGTACGAAGCTTGGTCACATGACCTGCGCACATTTCGCATGACTCAGCATAACGATACAACAAAAAGCTCTGCTTGTACGAAAGATCCTTCTTTTCTCTTTAGTTAATTCTCCTTGTAATATAAACCACCAATTATATTGACCTCTCTATCTTTGGCCCGTGACATTAGAATTAACTCGTCCATTCACATTGACTTGTGAGTACGTTGTTGTACGAAGCTATAACGATAGCGTCGTCGACTCAAAACGAAAATCCTTTACGGTCAAGACACACGGTCTTGTACGGAAATCCTTCACGGTTAGAACACACGGTTCTATACGAAAATCCTTTACGGTCAAGGCATACGGTCTTGTACGGAAATCCTTCACGGTTAGAACACACGGTTCTATACGAAAATCCTTTACGGTCAAGGCATACGGTCTTGTACGAAGTTCCCACACATGGTAGCAACTTAACTTATGGTCTGTACGATACGAACAAAGACGAAAAATCACGATGGAAGGAAACGCACCGCCACAATGGCTACAAGATATGTTTGGACGCCAAGCCCAACAAGCAGAACAACAGGCTCAACAAATGATGAATCTGACTCTCCAGCAAGCCGAAACCATTGCTCGATTGGAGAGTCGTATGGCCTTATACGAAACCTCCCGACAAGAGACACCTACATCACCCGAAATCCCAATAGCAACACCTCCAATGCTAGATAACGCTGTACGAAAGCCAAAACCTTCTCTTCCACACCCGAGAAGTTTGATGGGAGTGAGCTTACCTATTTCCCGCAATTTGAAGGTCTTCTGCGTGCGAAATTGGAAATAGATGGTCCTGCTATTGGACAAGAGAAGGAAAGAGTATGGTATGCTTTTGGAAGACTATCAGGGGAGGCAGCAGCGAGAATTTTTCCCTGGATAGCTTATGCTAATAAGGAAGAAAAGTTCACAGTGGAGGAATTTATGGGACAGCTCCGTACAGCATTCTCTGACCCTCGTCAGCAACAAAAAGCTCTGAGTCAAATCAACCGTACGAAGCAAGGAACTCGCCCTTTCAGCGAATTCCTAAATGAATTCAACAGGTTGATTCTTGAAGCAGAAGGATGGGGATGGGCAGATGCGATTAAGAAAGGGTATCTCAAAGCTGCCCTTAATACGAAATTGTTGACTGCAACAATAGGCGTTCCGGAAGAAGCTTCGTACGACGCATACTGCAAGCAGTTACTGATGATCAACGATCAGTTAAATGAGATAGCCGAGCTGACTACCTGGCGTACGAAGAAGAAGTCTGGGCCATTTGCCGAAGTAGCCCAATCAAGCACAATGCCTGCTCCATCGTATGATACGATGGATTGGCAGCCAACGATAGCAGTCTCCTCTGCTCGAACAAAGGAGCCACGTTGGGCCTCGGATGAGGTTATTGAAGTACGAAGACGATCGGGATTGTGCCTACGATGCGGACTTGATGGACATCGAGTCAGGGAATGCCATACGAAAGTGAAGTTCCAAAAAAAAAAGGTTAGAGCAGCTTCTATGAGGAAGATGGAAGCTCCATCGAAGGTTGAACGTACGAAAGAGTTATCTTCAGAGAGTATTGATAGGGTCGAGGAATTATCGGACTCTGAAGATTCGGGAAAAGAATAGCTTCCGACAAAAAAACGCCGTCGGAAGCGTATGAAGGTTTCGAAGAAACAGTAGAGGCTTGGACAGAGTTTCAAGAAAGTTCAATGGACAGTTCACCATTTTTGGTTTCCACGTTAGTCAATAAAGATTGTTTCGCAAAAACCCTTCTTGACTCTGGTTGCCTGTCGTACGGACTCGTGAGCTCTGCCTTTGCTACTAAGAACAACCTTCAGCGTATCCCTATTCCCCCTCGAGGCCTTTCTGGCTTCGATGCTCCTTCTAGTGGTAAAGTTACAGACGTAGCTGTTGTATCTCTTGATATCGATGGCCATTACGAAGAAAGATCCTTTTTATACATCGTCCCAAAGCTAGAATCGTACGAAATGATTCTAGGGCTTCCTTGGATCAACAAGCAAGATGCACGAATCAATGGACCTAAATCGGAATGCTTTATTGCCTCGACTGGAACCCTTGTACGAAACCAAGCGAGCTCTCTGGAACCGAATGGTATGCTGAACATCGATTGTTTACCTATATCGATTAAAGCATTTCGTGCTATAACAAAGAACCCTAGAAAGCGTAAGATCGAAGTGTTTGCCGTTAGTCTTAAGGATATTGCTAAAGCACTCGCCAAAACGAAGAAAAAGAAAAGACGGACCCTCGTACGAAACTCCTACGACCTATTGGAAGTTCCTGAAAGCTTTTAGCCCTACGGACGCCGATAAAGTTCCCCCTTTACGAGGAGAAGGGATTGATCATAAAATCGAACTGATATCGGAAAACGGAAAAGAATCGACGGTCCCATGGGGACCATTGTACAACATGTCGTACGACGAACTCTTGGTCTTACGCAAGACACTAACGGAATATTTGGATAAAGGATTTATCCGAGTAAGCAACTCACCGGCGGCCGCTCCTGTCCTCTTCGTACGAAAACCTGGAGGTGGTCTCCGCTTTTGTGTAGACTACCGAGCTTTGAACAAAGTCACGCGAAAAGATCGCTACCCTCTCCCTTTGATTCAAGAAACGTTACAACGCGCAGGGAAAGCGAAATGGTATACAAAGCTGGATGTTAGTCAAGCTTTCCATCGAATCCGTATTGCTGAAGGAGACGAATGGAAAACTGCTTTTTCGAACGAGGTATGGTCTTTACGAATGGATGGTTACCCCTTTTGGATTGGCCAATGCCCCTAGCACCTTTCAACGGTACATCAATCATACTTTGAGAGAATACCTAGATGACTTCTATCCGCGTACGTAGACGACGTTTTAATTTTCTCCGACGGATCCCTTCATGAACACGAAGAACTCGTACGAAAGGCCTACAGAAACTTATGGATGCTGGACTCTTTTTAGATATAGACAAATGTGAATTCTCAGTAAAACGAACGAAATATCTAGGATTTATACTCGATGTTAATAACGGAGTAGAAATGGATCCGGAAAAAGTAAAAGCGATTCTCGAATGGCAACCTCCAAGCTCTGTTAAAGCTGTACGAAGCTTTTTAGGGTTTTGCAAACTTCTATAGGACATTCATTAGAGACTATTCGGATATTGTACGACCACTCACCGAACTACACATAAGGAACAAACCTTCATTGGACAGACGAATGCCAAGAAGTTTTCACTCGACTTAAGGAAATGTTTACGACAGCTCCTGCTCTTGTACGATTCGATAAAGATAAACAGACAGTAATCGAAACGGATTCTTCTGGTGGTGCATTGGTGGCGCTCTTTTTACAGTACGACGAACAAGGTCTTCTACGCCCATTGGATATGACAAATGATGAAATCGTCCTCCGCCAAGATCAGAGCAGCGAGCGATCGATACGATGAAGCAAATCGTAGAGGATATTCTCTATGATATTATCCGATGAAGTAGATTTCTGGAATAGGGATGGAGGGATAGTGGGAAGGGTAAAGAGAGGGATTTACAGTTTTGCGAACGGAGGAGCTGCAAATGGTGGGGCTTTGGGAGGTGGCGATACTGGTGGAGAGATCAAGGAATTGGTACAAGATGATGAGTAGACTGATAGAGTGCTGAGTGGATAGTGTGCATTCATGTGGTACGGGAAGCTTAATTTATGGATGGATACAGGCATGGAATTGGGCATAGATGGCGTTTGCTTGGTGCTGTTTAACGCGGATGGGAGTCTTGATTTGTAGGGCATATATTTCTTAGATGGTGTGCATGGGTGTGACGATTTGAAACGGAGTTTGAGGGGATGGCGATTAAAGACGGGGAGTGGAGTCATAGGGGAGATTTAAAGTGTGAGTTATTGAAGAAGTGGAGAAACGGAATCTACTGTGAGAGATCTAAGAACCATCCAAACATTAAGATTGGGTTAAGATTCAAAAGACCTCGTCTACTAGACTGGTCCCAAACTTCACTGTGAACTAAATGGGAGAGTCTTTTCTGCAGCTGATGCTTGGGAAGATCTAGATAGATATGTTCACATTATGATGCCTTGTCATTATCCTTCGGTTACAAGACTATTCTCCTATGTTGTGCGAGACAACACGTGTGTTCTAATTGGCGATGGGAGGAAATCGAGGAAGTATCCTTAAGGTGAACTTCAAGCAGAGTAACACTAGTTTAGCCGTTTCTATAATGTCTCCTGGATACGATTTCTATCTATCTTACTGTATTTGACTGGAGCTCGAGGATGAGATTGGTGGTAAGGAGCGGCAGTGTCCAGATATACATACCAACTACCATCTTTCCTGGGCCTCGAGGACGATAGCGGGGTTAGGAGATAAAGGGGATGGCAAATTACTAACAATATGTTCGAGGAGAAGGATGGTATTGTACGCACAAGTGGATAGTATATGTATGAGTGTTAGTTCTGATCCGGAGTCTTTTTACGGGGGTCGATTGATTGTGTTTAGATGGGTGATTATACGAAAGACTAGATATATATTCGACGCTCAGTTGTCTTGTTTGTAATGAGGCATGCCTTGGGTGTGAGATTACTTTCGTATGTGGTTGATGCGTGTTCGTGAGGTGAGATGCCTGGGTTGGGGGGGGAGGGGAGGGAGGTTATAATATTGTGAGCTGGGGCGTGTATTAATGGGCGAGAATGTGTACTTGGTAGATATTAGTTACAACGGGGAAGCTCGGTGAGGATGGTTTAAGGGTGATGCAGGCAGATGGCTGGCATGTGTGCACTTGTGCTTTGGGAATCAGTGATGATTGAGTACATGTAGATCCATCAGACTTTGGTTGATAGAATGCCGATACGTACAGTGTGAATGCCGATGCACCGGTATACTCCCGCAAGATACAAGGTTACAGAGTGAGTCAATATTATGGGCTGCGTTACTGGTAACTTTTGTTACGAATTCAATACAAATTCCTTTTGATAGCTGGTGGATAGTATGACTGTATGAGACATGACTAGTAGGAAGGACGTCCTTCATCTCTTCATCTCTTCATCTTTGAAAGGCCTGAGACTGAGACATGCTGTGCATAAATAGCATGTCAAAATTTATACTTAATAGCTACCCTCAGATGATGTAGTGGTGGAACACCTGGGGGTTTTGCCTTTGCTCCAGACAGATCACGGGATTTGCGGGTGTTGACATCGGGATTTGATGGAAAGCTACTTTTGTGTATCCAGAAAAGACATATTCGTTATGGTTTATGCTATGCTAGGCCCTAAATACTCGGAGGTAGTGGACACTGTACCATAGATAGGATGAGACATGTATAAACTTCATGTCTGCATATTTTCATGTCTAATATGTGATGGATATCTGGCCTGAGACATGCCTACTCTAGTCCCGTTTCCCTTTAAGCAAATCTTAAATACTGGATCGGCTCATATGCGTTTCTATGGATTTGTTATACAAAAGAAAAGTTGCTATATGCCATTTTTGGCATGCTAGTAGATCGGATCTTGGCTTGTGCAATAGGATTTGACGATTCGGAGAAACCAATTCTGATAAACCCACCAATTAACCTTTTCTTCAAGGGGAGGAGATTTAAGTTTGTGCTGTTAGACGATGCCAGAACAGAATTAGGGATGGCGTAATAACATACAGGAGAAACGAATATTCATCCCTTTCTAGAGTGTCTTGGATAGATCATTTGTAGATTCACAGGGCTTATGACTCGATTTTGTTTTCAATATGGGGTTCTTGACTCAAGATGGAGACTAGAGATGGGATGGGATGGGATGGGGGACTTGAATATCATAACCGAAGGTTCCTTTCACGATATGTGATACTGTCGGGAAATGGATCATGTGACTTTTGGGCTGCTGTACGAATAATACGTCTAACCGTATTAAGCGTACTAGCACCTCGAGGACGTCTATAAAGTCGTCCTCCATTCCATAAATTACATAGAAAAGAACAACAATGATTATTACAAAAAGAGATTTAAGTACTTACACTTTAATTGACCAAGTTAATACTAACAGATACCGTACCTTTATGTATGGCAATTGATAGACAACATATTGCACGGTTCTTGCATTCTTTCAATATTGCGGATCTTCAAACTCCCCCAATGCCTTAATTGTTCTTGACATGAAAAGTATCCTCCATGAGAATTCCAAATATATGCCCCCACAAATAGAAATTACCGGAGATATACCTGTCCAATCGTTCGATAAAGCAGAATCCTGAAGACCATTTGAGAAAAATGATATTTTCATCAGATATCGGTAGCTATTGCCGCGAAGATCAAAGTCGAATGAAGTCGGTAAACCTGCTGACTGTGCTTGCTTGACAGGGTCTGAGTGAGTGGTTTTGGATCTTGTCGATCCTATTATCTGACACATCCTGACCCTATGGGCCTGGCGATGGTGTAGGTTCAAACCACATGGCATATCCTGACCTTGCATCGCTTACTGCAAACTGCAGTATTGGCGCCGTTATGTCGGGTCGATTATTGTGGACAATTAAGAAGTTGATGGGAAATGAGGGCTTGCCTTGGGTAGAATAGAGTTTCTCTTTTTTTGGAGAGAATGATAAGGGTGCAATATTGATTGCCATGCCAGGACTCAGAACACAAGCCAGACTACCGGTACATTACTTGACAGAAGTTTAATCTGAGGTCTGAGGCTAGAAATCATATCTAAGCCTGGTTCTAGTTTTTGTTATCGAACGATCAAGATTCCCGCCTCGTTGTTATTTGGTAGAAGTTGAGAAACTTCATGCTATATAAATGAGATGCATCAATGTCCACTTGGATATAGTGATACATCGAAATGGGTATAACGTACCGGTACTGTGAGTCACAAGGTCCGAGGCGAATACCGGTATATAATTGGAAGCTAGGAAAGCTGGAGATCATGACCATGCTCATACAACTAACTTTCAGTCGTCTTCCTTGTACATGTCTACTATAAGCGTTTGTGCTCCAGCCATGTGTTTAGACATGTAATCCTTGCATCCGCATGTACCAACAATCTTAAGGTTCTTTGTTGAAAAATTCTTGTCTTCCAGAACGAACCAAGACGAAGCAGAGATTTTTGGTTGGAGTCGTTCACAATGTCAAGATTGAACGGCGTTAATAATATACATGCTAGATGTTGTCCGAATGGGAATGAGAGTATAAGGTGTTGTTGAATGTTGAAACCCTGATCCGAATACGAGAAGCCATATATACACCTGAGGAGAGTTCCGGATGCACCGGATACAACCTTGGGACTGATTTCGAAATTGAGTATCCACAAGGCTGCGCTCAACCCTTGAATCTGGAATAGATACCGGTACGACGATACTGTAGTATGATGGGTATACTGTCGGTACTTATGCTGTTGAGTCTTGGTAGTGATACCCTTGAAGCAGATACCGGTACGACGATATACATTGCCAAGGCCCGATTTTTGGTGTTGGGCCTTGCAATAGGTATTCCCCGGCGGGAGTGTGTTGGATTTTACTAGCCTTCACAAGCTGATCTGACAATCCGTGATTCCGTCGTAACGAGAGACAGTCGAGGCCTCAAGATCTACAGTACAACCACGAGAGTGTGGAGGCAAGCCCTTACCTTTCCTCATTTTTGTTAATCATCCACAAATTTCACACGATGTGCACGTGGTATGGGGTAATTGGGCACATTTCATTTGGATTTACCTCGGTGGGCCAGGTTCGAAATCCCGATCCATAATTCGATGCTAAAGGGCATTTTCGTTCCATAAGGATCGAGAGTACCTACCGGTAGTTTTCCTGGTACCGTATCATGATGCCCCAAGGGATGAAAATCATACCCACTGCTACCCTCTTTCTCGCATTATTAGCGCACTGACGACTGCTTCAAGCGAACACTCGAGGTATTTCTGTCTGGCGTGTTTACGTACACGGTAATAGATAGCTACCGGCACGTTACATATAACTAGTTAGGTAAGCTGTAAGCAGCCTTTTCATACCAGTATTCCGTTTCTATATTCCAGTGCTAATCTCAATTTGGTACTCGCACCAAGCTCTGATCCATAAATCAACATAAAAAGTGGGGTGAAGATCGATAGATCTATAGTTTAGTGTCCAGCAGAATCAGGTAAGAGGGAATAAATAGCAAGTAACAGGTAACAAGTTTTGTCAGATTTGTGTTACACCGCATGCTGTTTCTTCAATGTCTCCTCCATACAAGTGTCCCCATAGAGTAAGCGAGAACAGAAGTGGGAATAGATGTGGGAATAGATGTGGGAATAGATGTGCCGTGATGTACGGTATAGGATGCCCAAAGTTCTCAAACACATTATTCATTATTCGAGAATAGATGTGTCTCAAAGGTACCTAGGTAGGTAAGGTAGATACAGTAGATGTCCTTCAACTGAAAATTTACGAGTAAATGAAGTTCAAAGAATGTTCCGAAAAAGTTAAATTTATATCTGTTAAATATAAAGTGGCATCTAGACTCTATTCACAACGTAGGATTGATTTCATGTATATGGATGATGTTTAAAAAGCACCGAAAGAACTCTTTTTTCTGAATTTTAGTACTACGTATAATACTGCTGCTGCTGCTACTGCTGCTACTACTATTCCGACTACTACTATTCCTACCATGGTATTGAGGATTGCTGAGGTAATAAAAAGCATATATAACACAATACATGATTATAATATTACAATTTCTATCAATAGTGCAATAGTGTACATACGTAATACGACCCAAGTATACTAAACTATAGTAAGTTAATAATTCCTATCTGCTATTTCGCTTAGAGCAAATTGGAACGTGTTAGCTTATAATGCAGGAACCCAATTGGGAATTCTAAAGAAAACCTTATTTGATCTTCAAACCAACATGAAAGGTAAGACTTCTTCGATATATCTAACCCCAGCCTACCCAAATTGTGAAATACGAAACAACAATACCCTTCAATTTTTTACCTTCACCTCGGGCCGATCGATACATCTTGCTTTTCTCAGGCGTTAGTTAATTAGGAAGGTCAATATCACATCGTCGTCTTCTTCGAGCTTTGAGCTTTGGGGGCATATTTGGTGCCTCAGCTCAGCCTCAAGTGGGGTGTACCCAGGAGGAATTCGAATGCTAGAAGAAACTCGGATAAGGTCAAGACGTCTATCCGGGTGCTCTTTGATGACATCCATACCCTTAACACACCAATATTCCCTTTACTTGCTCGATTGAATATTGAAAAGGCTCTACTTTTTAACCAAAAATTTACTTACCCCCTATATTATTTATCTGTCGGTCTCGCTCTTCAGTTCGGACCTTTTCAAGAGTTTCTGAACCGCCCTACTCGAGAAAGGCCAGCGTCAGCCATCCTTACTTACACAAGGCCGGCTTTGCGATATCAAAATCTACATTAAGCTGAGCCTCCTTTTTTGGAGTCGATGTATGATATGGATAGTAGAACACCCAGGCACAGTTCGTCTCCGCTAAAACCTCATTCATTGCTTAATTTGAGCCACGTCAGCTGACTAGAATATAGGAACTGCATGTGATGCATGCAAACGAATGAAGGTATAAACTTTCGAAATCCCTCTGTATTCTATCAATCATCTTACTTATTATTATCAGATAAAATGTGAATGGGACCAAGAAGGAAAATGCAATCGCTGCTATGGACGGGAGATGGACTGCACTGTCACAACAAAGGAGCGGAAAAAGAGAGAGAAAAAGAAGTATGAAAAATTCCAAGCAACAGCCAAAGTATCTAACCAATCTATAGGGGTAATCATATTTCTTTATTGGAAGATAGGCTGAAGCGTATGGAGCATGTCATGACGAATTCGGGACTTAGCATGGATGCTTCTGGCGTCGAGAGACAGCCATCAGAAGAGATAAATGACCAAGCTGGAATGTTTGAAAAATTCTCTGCACTGAATATCAGTGGAACTGGAAGTGAAGAATTTGTAGGTAAGTAAAAATCCTGAATCAAGTTCTATGTTCCTCCAATTAAAAATTAACAGGTGCTGCTTCTGGCTTTTCTATATTTTCTCCGCAAGGCCTTCAACTCATCAGCAAGATGACTGGAAACGACGGATTTGCAAACTCATGGCTGCTACAAACAATATAAGAATGAATCAATACTCTATTTCCCCGTCACTATGGTATTCGCTGCCCGATGAGAAACACAAATCTCTCCCACCTAAGGAAGTCGCGGATCAGATTATGGAATGTAAGTTCATCGACCATTTTTGTTAAATGTCAGATATTGATTCATTTTCCCAGTTATTTTTGACCGACTGATACCCTCGTTTCCTTTATTCGACCGAAAAACTTTTATGGAACGGTACTCACGCCAGTATCCGGTCAAATGCTCGGAAGACCCTGCTTGGTACGCCTGCCTCAATGTCTGTTTTGCTATTGCTTCGATCATTCGCAAGGAAGATTTACCGGGGAACTCGCCTCCAAGTGGAAACTCTCCTAGCCCGGAGGCCTGGAAAATTTGGCGTGGTGGGAGATGGCTTCGAAATGCAGCTAGCACCTTTGTCGACTTGCAATTCGGACCACCTTCTTTATTGGCGTACAGGCACTGGCTGGACTAGTAATTATCTCTCTCACTCTTTCTCGCTACGAAGTTTATTTGTTTAACCTCAGGACAGGCATTTATTTTGGATACACTTTCAGACTCATACCCGTGTTCTGTCGTATCTGCAGCAACAATTCGACTTGCACAAGCGATTGGGCTTCATCGCAACATGTCGTATCTGGCCCTTAGTGAGGCTGAAATAGAGCAGAGACGCAATGTCTTCTGGATTGCTGTCATGATTGAACGTGGTATAGTCGTTCGTCAAGGTGCCCATCGGTGATTCATGATGAGGATATTGGGGTTGATTTGCCACCCGAAAACCAATACCCTACAAATATCAACGGAAGATATATAACATTTCGCCATAATGCCACGTTGTCTTTGCTTCACGGTCGAATATATAATAGGCTGTACTCCGCAAAGTCCTTTACAAAATCCAAAGCAGAGAGATTAAGAATAGTCGGAATGCTCGATGATGAACTTCAGCAGTGGTGTGAAACACTCCCAATCGAAGTTCGACCAGGTCATCCTTTGAAATGTGATGACCGTCATATGGTTACAGTTGTTTGTACTCAGTGGGTCTATTACCAGTGCCTTAGTACCATTCACCGAGTATCATTGTATTATGGCCGGGATCTTTGGACATGGATGGCGATAAATCTCAAGTCGACTTCGATCCCACCCTGAACCCACGTGTATATGCTAGCGCCGCGATCTGTGTTAATGCAGCAAGGAGAACAATCAATCTACTGGAGGATTGTACGAAACTCTCAAGTCCTTTGGAGGGAAATGTTCTACGGTAAGTGGAAGGCATCTGTTGAAATCAAACTTACACTGACATATAGCCTTTAGCATGTCTATCCATAACGCACTTTCAGCATGCGTTACACTTTTTGCAAACATTCTCCACCATCCGCTTGATCCACAAGTACAATCTGATCTCAGGTTGATGAACGATGTAATATCGTTCATTTTCTAGCTTTGAGGATCAATGTTCAGGGACCGGCAACCCATCATTACCAATTTTTCAAGAAATCAATCGTGTCGCTGCGGAACATGTCAACAAGGCACAACATAAAGCCCAAAGTACACTAAAAGATCACGAGCCAAATCTCGCAACACTGAAAATCCAAATTCGGAAGATGATGAATCAGAACATGAAGACTACAAGGTAGAGAGGCACGCTAGAAGCACGACGGGCTCTGAGGTATGAATCGAGGTCTATTACCTGAGAAGAGTGTGGAGACTAATATGTATCTGGGTGCAGTATCCGGGATCTCCGTTATCACCTGTAAACTCAGCCAGAACTCAAGTGTCTCCTTTCCCACCGGCACCATTCGACTATAATTCTCGAATTACAACACGGAGAATATTCCTACATCTATACAGCAAGCTTATAATTATTCAATCAACGGCACATGACCCTCACCAATCTCCTTCATATTACGACACAAACCCTCAAATGCAACACCATACGAATCTTCCCGGTCTAAACATATCACAAATCAACCCCTCAAATTACCACATCAACCCTCACACTCCCCTTTACATGCCCCCACCTAGAATCAGATACTCAATCGTACCCCTCACATTCTTTTACACACCCTCCCAACCCGCCACAGATTTTTATCATTCTTCTCCAGACCAACATCAACATCAGACTATAACTTCACATCGCACGAATCCATTTTCGAATCCAATGAGAAGTTCAAATGCTAATCTCCAAAATTCGACAAGTGAAGCGGAAGAACCTTTAGTCCACAAGATGGGAGTTGGTTCTTTCCAATGATTAGTCCATGGTCATTTATGGAGGGGTCAGATATGAATATAAACGGGATTGATGGGGCATTGGAGGTGGTGGTACGTCGTGGGGAAATGATGGGAATAATGTGGAAGGAGGAACATTGAGTGGTTGGGGCGGTCATGGATGATGAACTCTGAGGATTGTGATTATGGTATCCTCGGGTACTTCTAATATTGATTTATTTTCTTAATCATCCTTTGGGCAAGGCGAAGGGTATATGGATAGATGTTAGGGGGTAGATTCTTAAATTTTTTGTAACTGAATAGGTTACGTATGCATGGATGTATGGACTTGACTTAAAGGAGGGCGAAGGTGGGAGGAGAGTTCACATTGGACGATTATTCCGCCACGCAATGTTGGTCAATAGAGCAGAATTCATTTGAAATTTTGATAGTACAATCTCAAATACCCATTTTCATTTTATACCATTCAAAAATATTCTCTTAATTATCATAAATTGTCTTATGCTATTATCCAAGTCGAACGTATCTCTCTCTAGACTTTCAATTCAAGTAAAGGAATAAATATATTCTCAACTCCCAATTCTGTCTCTCATGACCCCCTCGTTCGTACCTCAACTGCCCAAAGCGGAATTTGCCCCCCTCATTCCGCATTCAATTTTCCAATACGGTATCAATCCAAACAATACCACGTTGCTTCTTCCGTAATCATGATTAGCATGGCAATATAAGTTTTAGATTCTCCCTCGCACGAATAAGAGCCCTTGATCTTGATAAAAGGTTTTTTTTTCTTTTTTTTCTTGGAGGAAATCCAAATAAATAGCCAAATCACAGCAGCACACCGCCCAAAAACATGCGCATGATGAACCTTCTCGAAACTTTCCCACCTCACGACTATTTGAGTTCGGCGAAGGCGTAAATCCCGCGATTTTATCTCCTGGCTTTTGTGGCTTCTACTAGCTTTTCCTTGTATGTATGAGGATCATCCATGAAGATAAGGTTGTCGAAATGGGTGAAGGGGTAAACCGGAATTAGCCGAGACGAGAAGAAGGTGGGGCAGTTTTTAATATCTGTTGCTTCTGGATTGAGTTCAGATAGGCGATCTTCTGAGGGGAAGCAGGTGGATTGATGGGGGAAATGTATGAAATAAAACTCAAACTCTCTTTGCAATTTTTATTACTGTGCTGCTCAATATCAAGACGGGTGGGATGGACGGGCGTGGGATGGGACAGGTGGGATGAGTGAGAGGAAATGAAATGAGTGGGACGGGTGGAATGGGGTGGAACTAATCGGTTTCACCCTTGAATGGGGGGGGGTATAGAATGAACATATGAAGTTTATATCGAATATCTATTAGTTCAATTAACAAGAAGAAATGAAAGGAAGAAGTCAATACTTAGTATAATCTCGGTATATCTTGCAACGAGGACGGAACCGGTATTGTGCTTTCCGTGGTAGTGAGCCGGGAGATATTCGGGAGATGTTAGTTAGGAGATGATCTCGTGACCGGTTCCACATGAATTTTTCATGCGCCAAATAGTGTGTGTATGGTATATATTTGATAATTTATCGGTCTGGGTATACAGCAAAATCCCTCGTGGCGCAATTGGCTAGCGCGTTCGACTGTTATTCTCGAAATTTCGGCATCGAGAGGTTGGTGGTTCGAGCCCACCCGAGGGAGCAAATCCTTAATTTTTGCCCAATCTTTTGTATTTCTACAATCATTCTCTGGTTTAGGTTTTGATTTTCTTGGTGAAGTGATGTTTTTGTGTTCACGCGAAAGCTTTGAAAGGCGGACTAAAATGTGGGGTCATGGTTCTCATCTCAAAATTTAGCGAACTTCTCTCTTGAGTTGGCTCGAAACTAAGATCTGGCGGTTCAGACAAATTGATTTGATTTCTTTTTGTGTCTTCTGCCTTCGACTTTGGTGGTCATGGTAGTGAATGATAAGTTGAGATTGGATGTTGGTGAAACGATCCTCTTTTGTTAAAGGCAATTGATGTTGTGATTGTTGGACCACACGCTTTACAAAAGTGGCTGTGCAAAGGTAAAGGTGGCTTTGAAGAGGGATATGTGTGGCGGTTACAATTGATTGGATTTCGGTACTCAAATGATAGTGAGTTTGATGCATGTGATAGGTCGATGCGATATAAACAGGTATGAGCGGGATCTGTATTATCCATGTTAGATATGACGTGAGGCTGGAGCTGAATTTCTGGAGCTGGATTGAAGCATGGCGAGCGTCAGTGAACAATAAAGAAAGCATGTGTTTCACAAGGGGAGTTTGACCTTGATTATGACCATATTCTGATATACTTGTTTCCAAAATTTTTTGCAAAGGACTTTCTTCCATTCCTTCCTTCATCATACGAAAACAAGAAAGAAGTTCAACATACAAGCAGAAGACGAGAGAAATCAAATCGCAATCATGCTAGAATACTTTACCTACAAAAAAGTCAAGAAGCACCAAACAGAGAAGAAAGAACGCTCTTCAAATTCCAACACCCCTCTTGCTTCTCCAAACCCTACTTCTCCAACAACCTCTTCATGTCCGCGTCCATTGAATACAGTCAAAACTCCATCTGCGGAGTTCAGAAGGGGAGCGGCGAACCCGATTCTTAATGAGGAAGATGAATACTTTTTGCATAGGTTTATAAGTGCAGAGGGAACTCCACCTCCTCTTCCGCAGAGACGACCTACGTTATCGCTTAGACCTAGTGAGAGGGGAATTGAGGGAGTTGGAATGGGAGATGAGGCCGGAGAGTGGAGGGATAATGAGTTGCAGATGATTCTAAGGGAGGATGGAGATGGAGATACAGTTCCAAAGAAGAAAGAAGGGAGAGCGCCAGGGAAGGGAAAGGGAAAGGTTGACGAAGAGAGAAAAATCGATGGAAATGTCGAAAAAGCAGCGAAGAAATGGAAGAGATTGAGTTTCTTGCATAGAAGCAACAAGGTATGTTGCGCCTCGAAATAATTCTTCAGTCAACCAAAAACTAACATCTCTTCTTTCAGAACACCAAAGACAAAAACTCCGGCCTTGAACCAGACCCCAACAGCTCCGACACCGAAGCCCAACGCGAACAAGACGATCTATCCCGAGTCCTAGACGACCTCTCCCTAACCGCCTCCAACAACCGGGCCTTTCTCCCTCTCCCCCGACTCCACTGTCCTCGTCCAAAAATTCACCCTCATCCTCAAGATCTCATAAACGGCGTCCCAACCGCCTACGACGACCTCGTGCACCTCCTCGAAGACTCCCAAGGAACCCTCTCAAATCCTACGATTCGCTCCCCCCTTCCTCCAAAAACTCGTCACCCAGCTTCCCGCCAAGGTGACCACGACTCTCGCGCCCGAAATCCTGGCCGTGGCGACAGAAGCCCAGGCTCACAGCGTAGCGAACGCGGCGAGCGCGGCGCAGACAGGCGGCATGGGTGCGGCGGCCAAAGCGTTCCTTACACCTTCGTCGCTCAAGGAGTTGGTGACGAAGCCGGGCGCTGTGGTGGGGATGCTGAAGGCGATTGTGAATGCGTTGAAGTTGAGGTGGCCGGCGTTTATGGGGACGAATGTTCTGTTGAGTTTGGCGCTTTTTTGTGCTGTTGTTTGTTTTTTTGGTATTGTTATAAGAGGGGGAAGGAGGTTAGGTTTGGCGAGGGATGGGAGGATGATTGCCGAGGGGGGAGGGGCACACACCTGGTGAGGAGGGCAGCAGGGAGTTGGGTCGGAAGAACTCGAGAAGGGAGGGGGGTGGAAGCGGCAGCGGCGATGGATATAAAGCGAGGAGGGATGCGAGACAGAGGGAGAAAGAGGTTAGGAGGGAAGAGGAGGGACTAGGAGTCAAAGGAGTGAGAAGGGGAGGAGACAATGAGACATGGTTACACTTGATGGAATGCTGGAGGTATGGTTAATGATGGTTATGATGATACGAAAATTGGATATCCTAATATGATGAGATATGAAATTTGGCTGCCCTATCTTTACCAGGTTTGGCTTGCATTTTGAATTTGGGATTGTAATTCTTCTTAAGCTTATGAAAAGATGCATACAATAATGCAGTGCTGAGAGTAGCATATGGTGGGTTATTTGAGTATCCAAATGTGTGTCATATCTATATATGTCTGGGAGAAGGACATCAATTGCAGCCTTTTTATCGGTATACCTTGAACGTAAAGAGAAACTCGGGGCAGGAATTAGAAGATTGCACGTTTGTATACTCGTAGAGTGTATTCACGTCAACTTAGCTCCATACCACACATGCGGTTATTTTTCTCTCAATACTTACAAAAGTTTCAGAGTAAATGAAGTAGAAACATAAAAAACCAAATAAAAAACAACAAGCTATCAGTAATATCCTCAACGGCTATTTAGGTATCTTAACAGTCATTATTGTACATGGAATATATACCCCTCTTAAGTAGCCAATTTGTCCCGGCCAACGCCTGCAATATCCACTTATTTATCAACCAATAACCACGACAGTATCTTTTCCATTACTCTGGGCACTTCATAGGCAATGAAATCCGCATGCAAATGACCTTCCTTTAGCCCAAGTTCGAACAAACAGTTCAGCTCCCTCTCACCCTTCCTCGCTGTTTTCACAACGCCTCAATAGCTCTCAAAAGGCAATCCAGTCCTCTCTCACTAATACCACCACCTTCGCCTTCAGTCTCTACCTCTTCTCCTTCGTTCCCGACTCCCTCAGACACCAAGCCACATCACTCAACACTCCCAAAGGCAAGTAAGTTCCCTTCTCCCCCCTTACCCTCTTCATACTTTCGCCGAGTCTACTAGTATACTCCTGCTCCTTAGCCGCTACCTCTGCTCTATCGACTATCTTCTTCGGTATTCCACACATACTTGCGCAATGCATACCGAAACTACCTTCCGCGACTCCATTCTCTAATTTGTATAAAAAGAGTACGCTTCTTGAGTCATTGTCAACTTCGATAGCCATACGCTTGTTGACAATTTCGGGATGCGAATCAAACTCTAGGGCTAGAGAATGGTAGTGCGTAGCGAAGAAGCCTATGCAGCCAATCTGTGAAGCGACGTGGTGGAGCACGGCTTGAGCAACAGATACACCGTCATAGCTACTAGTGCCACGACCGAGTTCATCGAGAATGACAAGGGAGCGAGGGGTAGCCTCGGAGAGTATCTTTTTTGGTTTCTGAAAGCTCAACAAAGAAGGTGGATTGGGCAGCGAAGATGTTGTCATTGGCTCCCAGGCGGGACATAATGCGGTCGATGGGGGTAAGGGTTGCGGATTTGGCGGGAACGTAACAGCCCAATTGCGCCATGATTACTGCGACACATGTCTATAATTGAAACTTTAGCATGCTTGATGTATCTAAAGAGATCATTGACATACCATCCGTAGTATTGTGGATTTTCCAGCAGCGTTAGCACCAGTGAGTAGATTGATATTAGCCGAGTTCCCACCAAGCTGGACATCGTTAGGAATGAAGTCGGCCACATTTGGTAAAACGCAGGGATGTCGAAGCTCTTCAAAGTCAACCACACTTCTTTCTAAGTCGACAAATTTGGGTCTACAAGACGGAGTACCGAGGGCTGAGGAGGCAGCAGCAAGACTGACAAGACAATCGAGTTGAGCGATAACCTTAACGGCCTGAAGCCACGTATTATAATCCTCATCAAAACGTGCATAGAACCTGCTTGCTACTTCCTTAACGATCTGACCGTGTGTTTCTTGGGTCTCCTGAAGATCTCGGATGATACTGGTGAGCTCAGGAAAGTAGTAACGCTTGAAACCGGCTGCAGAAGACGTCATCTTCCAATCTTTGGGAACCTTGATGGAAACTGGAACCTGTAATTGGTAGATTTCTTTGCCAATACTCTTGAACTCGATTTTCTTCGAATCAAATTTCTTCTGATATTTCTTGAGCAAAGCTGCCAGCTCTTGATGAATTTCCTCGATACGGTCTTGACTAGCATCAAAGTCTTCTTCGACCCCTCTTTCTGGAACGAGAATCTTATGCTGTTTTGCCTTTTCTCTATCAAATGCTTGCTTCCACCATTGCAAAGGTTTGGCAAGATCGGGTATTGTAGCAACCAAACGATTAAAGATACCATCACCACCGCTATAGCTACCCAAGATCTCTTTTGGACATACTCGATTTGTTCAAATCCCTCTAGTACCTTCACAAAATCTTCTGGTCTACATGATCCAGCATGGATACGAGAAATTAGACGTTCCAGATCAGGCATTGTAGAGGTTGAGGACTTGAATGAACTACTCAATTTATCATCCTTGTTAAGCAAATCCACGGCATCAAGACGTTCATTAATTCTTTTGATATCGGATAGTGGGTGAGATACCCATTGTCGAAATAGTCGCTTTCCAAATGGTGTAGTGCAGCGATCAAGTAGTGTGTATAGAGTACCATCTGAATTTCCATCAAACGTGTTGGAGAAGATCTCAAGGTTAATGAGAGTCTGACCATCAAGTACAAGAGTTGTACCTTTTTGAATAGGATTGTACCATGTGAAATTGCCTTGTGTGAGAAGAGGTTTCTCAAGCTGAAGAAATTTCAAGTACTGGAAAAGAGCTCCGAAGGAGGATATTAGCAAATCGTTGTCTCTTGCTTTTTCAAGCTCCTCGGGCCAGCTTTCTTTCCCACCATCTGTTGAAGTAAAGTATCCGCCATAGTCTAATTCCCTGCGCGTCACATCAGCTTGCAGAAATTCCTTCTCGGGTTTCAAGTAATTCCAGATAGTTGTTGGCCCAGTATTGTTTTTCAAGATACGAAGCACCTTGGTCGAAACACAAGATTTTTCGAGCAACAATTCTTGAGGGTGAGTTTGGGCGATAAATGTTTCAAACGCGGTCAAATCTACATCATCAGTAAACTGCGTAAGAAAGAATTGACCTGTTGATGTGTCGACAAATGATATACCAAATATTGGTAATTCATCGTCTGTGACAGATTCTTTGATGGCTACTAAATAGTTTGCCGAGTCGTCCTGCAACATACTACCCTCAACCAAGGTACCGGCCGTAAGAACATAAGACAGTTCTCTGAGAATGATCTTATCAGCTTTCTTGCCTTTGCTTGAGGGACCTGTGCTATCTTCTCGTTCGCGCATCTCCTTTGCCAAAGCTGATTCCTTTTGATCACCAACGGCGACTTTGTATCCCTTGGCAAGAAACTGATTTGCCCAATGCTGTAATGACATCTCTGGCACGCCGACCATTGACATATTAACACGGTCTGTAAGCTTTAAATCAAACTGCTGATGCCCAATAACAGCATCTCTCTCGTACAATTCGTAGAACTTGCCCTTCTTGAAGAAGAGAATCATGTTCCAGTACTTTTGCTTTATCGCCCAATATTGTTTCTCGAACGGCGTGAACTTGTTAAACGCCATTGGAGGAATATATAGAGTACGAGGATCATAATCTGGGTGACCAGGAGGGTTGCGATCGATGTCTCGTTCATTCGCTAGCCACTCATACCGTTGATCTGGATCAGTTTTAGATGCCTTCTCTTTGAACTTCTTCCCACTTGAATTAGGAGTTCGTGGAATACTCAAGGGTTTGGGCTGCATAGGCTGAATGTTTTCTGGATCATATTTCCATTGTTGAGCCGTTGAAGCTTCCGGTATTTCCATGTTCTCATCATCATCATCAAAGGAAAGGCGAGTTGGGGATATATTGGACCGCTTGCGAGATGCCATCTTGGATGTTGGGCGCTTTCTCTTTTTTGGAAGACTTGCTTGGAACATCGGAATCATCGTCGACGACGAAATCATCCATATCTTCTATTACCTGTGAGTTACTACAAGCAATAATTCAGCATTGTACACTCACCTTCATCATCATCTGCTCCATCCAAGTCACCAATGAATGTATCCTCATCCTCATCATCATCGCTTTCAATCATTGGTTTCTTTCCCTTTCTTCGTTGAGTAGTTCTCGGAGTTACATCTTCATCGTCGTCTTCCGATTCGGCATAACTGACCACTTTCTTCGCCGCCTGATTAACGAAAGTTGTTAGCTTAAGCTAACTCGCAGGTGCAGAAGAAAATTGTGTACCTTTCGTGAAGGGCTGCTTGCTAATACTAAACCCTTGATATCCACTATCTGCTCAGCAACACTTTTAGCAGGCGCCGGAGGCGATGACGTGGTATCGTCTACCTCTTTTGGAATCCCACCGTTTTCATTTTCTTGTGAACTATCTGGTTCAATGTTGTCGCTACTTGGAACTGGAGTTGCCCTATTCTGAACGGGCTTTTTGAAATGGGGTTTCTTTACGGTGCTGTTGGTTTTCGCTGTAGATTTTGTACTATTTGCAGAGCTATTTGGCTGTAAGACACCAGCGGGCAAGTCTGTCGAAGTTTTGGGAGTGGGAGTAGCAGCAGGTTTTTTCGAGAAGAATCCAAGAATTGATGCTTGATTCTTGCTAGATCCCACACTTGAGTTTTGTTTCTTCAGACTTGGAGGAGGACGTGCCGGGGTCACATCATTCTCTTTGTTCTTCACCATATTGAAAGTATTGAGTCGGACTAAAATCTGTTAGAGTCTCGAAGAAAAGAAAAAAGACCATGTATTAAGAAGGATGTTGGGTAATGAATTATGGATTGAAAAAGTAACTTTTCGACGCTCAAAATGATAGGGTAGGTAGCAGACGCGTAACGCGGGTTGTTGTAACGCGTAAACCGCGAAATTAAGCACGTGCCAACGCTTTATTAAATTTAATTTGGCGGGTGGCGGCGGTGATGGTGGTGATGGGATTGGTGGGGTAGTTCCTCGAGCTACCTACAAGCTATATAGGTAGTGGACTTATTAGTATAAGTACCTCCAACTAGTAGTATATATGACATATCCTCCTCTTCCTGACATAGAAGTTGCAGTTGCAATATCTCTTTATCGATTATTTATTACTGAAGCTACCGACTTAATACAAGTAATGAATTCCTTGCTCAAAGGGGCAGTATCGCAGTGTTCCAAGGTTGCTCACATAGCTGCCGTCGACGTCCTACATTAGATGATATAATGATATACTAGGTACTTAACTACTACCGGTCTTCGCTTTTAACCTTTTTTCATATATTTGTGTCTTTCCTAGGCCTTTCGTCTCCGTTTTCCTCGTCAAGATCTCTCGAAATCTTGCATGCAATGAATCGGACTGAGATATTAATTACATTCTATATCTAGTAATATGCTATTTGTCTCTTATAATTAGTCAAGAATCAAAGCCCTTCATCTCACATGGATATTAGCTCTTCGTCACGGCAGTGTGCGTCCTATGCAGTCGAGTATATATTCGGTGGGAAAGTAGAGGTACGCAAGACCACATTACTGGAACTCTTGATGATATAGTTGCAGCGTAAGCTGTTTATTTGGTTAGGCTAGGCCTAAAAGACATGATACGCACGATGGGCGAATATGAATGAGATGAAGTATTTTTCTCTTCATTCTTCGCTCCGCAATTCGTACTGTTTAGACTTCCATCTATTTGATCTTCCTCTCTCTAACCATCCAACTAACCAAAAACGCCAGCCCAGACAATCCCGCACTAACCGCATGACTTGCCCCCAAACTTCTCACGTAGGCCTCTATTACCTTTATCTTTAAATTTCCATGCAAGTCTTTCACACTCCCTACATCGTCCATCACTTTCCTTACTATGCTTTCATCCAACCTTAATTCTCCTAGCGCTTTTACCAAAGCATTGTTTTGGACTCCAGCGCAAAGAGCAATGCCGACAACCATACCAATACTGGACATTAGATACATGCCTGCGGTTGCCATTCCCATTTCCTTTTTCTGGACAGAAACTGTGAGTGCAATGAAAGTGCAAGCCGCTGTTATTCCCATGCCAAAACCACCTGGAAATATAGCGAGAGAGGAAGCAAGGGAAAGTTGATTGCTATGCCAGGTTGTAAGAAGGATAGTGTATGCGGAGATGGATGAGAGGGTCGCCAGGGTAAGAAGGTATTTGTAATGACCCGTGCTGATAGTAATTAGTATGCTAAGTTTGGAACAATATAACAGGAGCGATCAACAGGGCAAGGGACGAACCGAGTTATGAGCCAGCCAGCAAGAAGCCCGCCCAGCGTGTTACCAAATACAGCAGGGACAAGATGAAGTCCAGCAGTGGTATTCGAGCTGCCTTGTGTTACACGAAAGTAGAGTGGGACGGAATACATCATCTTTTCAAGGTTAGTAATGAGCGGATTGCAGACGGGAGACATGGATGATCTTACGCCAATTTGTGCACCGAGCTGCAGTGCATTGACAGCATATGGTGCTGCTACATCTCGCTGAGCCACAAGAGCTGGAGGGAATATGGGCTCAACAGCGACTTTGACCTCGTAGCTCACAAATGCAGTACCAAATACAATAGATCCCAATAACAACCCAATGACAGTAGGGTGTGACCAAGGTAGCTCCTGGCCTCCAAGACTGAGTGCGCCGAGAAAAGTAGCGATGGTTCCAGCCAGCATGAAAGCTCCAACGAAATCAATTCGTCTAAGCTTTGAAGACCCATCTCTGGCATGGATAGGCTCGTCGGATAACGAGCGGGCTGGAAGTTTGTATGCTACCAGAGCAATAGCGAAAAGCATCAAAGGTCCTTGTCCGATGAATGACCTACCATTCCGTGGTTAGAACATGAAAATGATGGCGTAGTAGGATTCGTGATATTTACCAGCGCCATCCTATTGTGTCTGCTAGCCATCCTCCCAAGGGGCCACCAATGCTCCTTCCAACTGTCCCAACGACATTTACATAACTTCTCCATGCGGCGACATGAATAAGAGGTACAAGATCTGGGGATGTTAAGACAGGATTGGTAAATCTCAGATATAGTAATTATTACTCACCAACAACCAGAACGGAAACCATAACGCTCATACCCGCACCCCCAACACCAGCCACTATCCTGCCCATTACAGTCTGCCACATTGTTTGGGAAAGTCCTCTATAAAAAGATCAGTACGGCCTTTTTAGATTTTTGAAAACCACTCACGTGAAGACACATCCAATAACAAAAATCCCATACGAAATTAAAAGAACCGGCTTTCGTCCGTAGATGTCACTAATCTTGCCGGTAAGTGGCTGAATGGCACACATTGCCAAAGAATAGCTAGTGGTCAACCAGCTGGCATCACCGAGAGCCTGGAATTCGGAAGTGATGGTACCATATGTTGCAATAACTAGGGTGCCATCTGCATTTGATATGAAAACACCTGGACACATAAGTACAAAGGAATTGAATGAAGAAGTTGTGAAACGAACCAATCAGCAATAGACTTATTACAATAGCCACACTCTTCGTAACTTTCCCGGTTGTTGCATCGTCTACCCGAGAATCATTTTGGGCAGGTTCTACGTCAGAAAAGGTTGCAGTTGACTTATAATTTGGAGTTGAGGCAGCTGTGGCTGGCGAGAGTAATAAATCTGTTTCCGAGAAAGACTTTATTGAATTAACATCTCTTGATGAAGCTCGGCTAGAATCATCTCTATGAGTAGTATCTCTCTCATCAACAGCCATATTTGATTGCCCAATGCTACCTTCAACGATCAATAGCTTCACAATAATCAAGCAGTGTTGTGCATCAAAGTTTGATATTCAAAGTTCAACAAAGAATTAAAAAACCTGTCCAGTCCGGTCAGTGTTTTGTTTCGAGGGCTCTGGTCAGACCCGCGCTGTTAGTACGCTGGGTGAGATTTCCGTTCCTGATTGGAACGAAATTTGAGAAGCTCATCATTTTTGTTGAAAATTCCACCTTGCAGGATGCTGGAAATTTAATCTCACGTATGGTAGCGAGTATCAAAATAGCCACGAGAAATATGTAAAGTAGGTGTAGTCTTTGTCAAATGATAGGCTTAAAATGGGCGGAAACCCCCGTAGAATGAACCCCGGAGCCCCGTCATTGAATGGTGAAAATAAGCACAGATTTCACGCCATACATTAATTTGAGGCTGCTTTAGTCTTTACATGGCTGGCATTGATCCATTATTTCGACTCTTTGCAGAGGAAATGATCTTGGGACTTCAAAACAGCGACGACGATGTTCAGAAGGACCATTTTCAAATGCACAATCAAGCGTTGAATGTGGATCAATCATCGTACAGTAACTTCGAAGGCATCTTGTCACATTCATTCAAATGGCTGGTTTCATCTCAAAATCATCAATTGGACCAAGCTACTGATAGTTCTTGTCTGGAACAAAGTTGAAGACGGTAAAAACATTACCAAGGGAATAAATTCATCATGAAATTCCCATCAGCGTTTGCTCTAGGTCTTGCTACAATTTCCACTGCAACGAAAGCTCCAATCGGACAGAAGAATGATGAAAGACCAAATATAGTTCTTGTTTTGACAGATGATCAGGACCTGCATATGCAGTCGGTCGATTATATGCCCTTACTGAAGAAGCATATCATTGACCAAGGAACCTTCTTTAAACGACATTATTGTACAACTGCGATATGTTGTCCGTCGAGAGTCACGTTATGGACCGGCAAAAATGCACATAATACAAATGTCACAGATGTTATGCCTCCTTATGGTAAGTGTTAACCTTACAGGATATTTCCTCGGGTAATTCGAAAGCTAATGCGCTAGATTAGGTGGATATCAGAAATTTATCGACCAGGGTTTCAATGATGCTTACCTCCCAGTATGGCTTCAAGATGCCGGGTACAGCACTTTCTACACAGGGAAACTCTTCAATCACCACACTGTGGTTAATTGGAATAGTCCTCATCCTGCAGGATGGACATCATCCGATTTCCTTCTGGATCCTTTCACATATCAATACTACAATTCGACGTTTCAGAGGAATGAACATCCTCCTGTCAGTCACGAGGGTGAGTACTCAACAGATGTTCTCGCCGAGAAAGCGTATGGATTGCTTGATGAAGGAGTAAAATCTGGGAAACCGTTCTTTTTAGTCGCGGCGCCAATTGCTCCTCACTCAAATGTTGACCCAACCGCGTTCAAACCTGGAGAGGGTACTCTAATGACTGCCCCTCTTCCTGCCGAGAGACACAAACACTTGTTTCCTGGTGTAAAGGTTCCAAGAAACGCCAATTTCAATCCAGATAAGGCAAGTGTTGTGTTTATTTAAGAGGCTCAAGCTAATTTTGTGATATAGCCAAGTGGAGCTTCATGGGTAAAACATCTAAATCAGCTCACGGAAGAAGTTATCGCATATAATGATGAATTTTATCGGGCTCGTCTTCAAACCCTCCAAGCGGTGGATGAGCTTATTGAAGGTCTCGTCAATCGTCTGACTGATTATGGAATTCTTGACAATACTTATTTCATATTCTCTACCGATAACGGCTATCACATTTCACAGCATCGTCTTGCTCCAGGAAAGGAATGTGGTTTTGAGGAAGACATCAATATTCCTCTCATCATCCGTGGTCCTGGGGTTCCTCAAGGTGAGGAAACAAATATTGTTACAGCCCACACAGATCTTGCTCCCACGATTCTCAAAATCGCAAATGGTGATTGGAAGAGAAAAGATCTGGACGGAAGCGCGATCCCACTCGATTCACAAGGACTTAAAAAAGCCGAGACAATCAGACAGGAACACGTGAATGTCGAGTTCTGGGGACGTTCGCTTCCTGAAGGTATTCATAAATTCTCTTTAGATGATGGGAAAGTGGTTTATTACGGTTCGAATAATACCTACAAAGCTCTACGAATCATCAGCGACAGTTACAACCTCTACTATTCTGTCTGGTGTACCAACGAACACGAACTCTATGATCTCGCCACTGATCCTCATCAAGTTAACAACATATATACTGCCTCGTTCGATACCTCTGGCCTCTCATCTACGCAAAGCAAACTTGATCTGTCAAAGCTGATTCCACGCCTCGATGCTCTTCTTATGGTCACAAAATCCTGTAAAGGCCACACGTGCGTGCAGCCCTGGTCAGTGCTACACCCAGCTGGAAACGTAAGAACACTCGACGACGCCTTGTCTCCTCGATTCGATACTTTTTACACAGAAGAAATGGCAGAACGGGTCATTAGGTACGACAAATGCGAGTTGGGATATATTGTAGATAGCGAAGGGCCACAAGAAGTGTTTGCTTTCAAGAAGACGAGACAAGTGGGAGTTATAATATTATTTTGTGAGTCTAGTTCACTGTGAGTCAGGATATGTGAAAAAGAAATCAGCATTCAGAAAAGAAAACGAATGAATATCAAAATGTAAGTGTCTCATAGAAGTTCACGAAGCTATCTTCGTTGGGTTCCGATAAGTTTGACGTCTCTCATGCTATATATTGGGATGGGATATAACAGTGTCATTATGAAAAATATTCACATACTGCAATTGCCAACACATTATCCCCAGGACAGATATACACTGTACATGAAAAACACAGTGATTCGCATTCACTTAGTGGATCCCCATATTCCCAAGGGTACAGATCCTACTCTATCGTTTCCTTGTCAAGCCCCGAGCCTGAACGTCAACTGTTCACCGATACGACAAATACTGGCCTTTTGATTGAATTAAGCCAAACCAAGCGCTAAATACTACTCACTGTATCTAAGTTAGTCATACAGTCAGTCCAATTGCTCCCCCACAAGCTTGATCACCAAGTCCAAACCAAACCCTCCAACCTCGACGCCCAAATAGTTCAAGCCCTTCACCAATCTATCCTTGTCTCCCAACGAGAGTCATTCTCATATAATCAAATACATCCGTCCTCAACAACCAATCTAAATCCATACCCCCATTTCCCCATATATCAAACCACCCCAAACTAATAAGACCACTTCCCACCCCCCGAAGTATCAAAAGTTACAACCAGCTTATACTTTTGCCCCACACCAGTTTTCCCCATCCTCCTCAACACAAACGAAAAATAAATTCCCACCCCAAAAAACAAAAATAGCATAGCCAACCCAAAAGCCCATTGTAACCATATAAAACAATTCGGACACAGCGCATCCTGTTTCACAACTACATGGTCCAGCTTATCATTCCTAGCTGCCGCTCGAATCGTTTCAGTTTCCATCGACGGCACGAGGGGAAGTGATAATCGTGACCGGGTAACATTTTTGGGGATCACGCGCGTAGGAAGTTGATGCCCGCACAGGTAGCGGAATTCTATTCTGGGATCGCGCTGCGTGTCCTTTATGGGTGGTGGGATGGGGATGAAAGATATGGGTGGGGACCACTCCATTTCCAGGTCCAGAATTTGAGATAATCGGGAGAGGATGGCTCTTTTTTGTTCGTTTCTTTTTTGGGGGGCCTGGGGGAGTCGCGTTCAGGCTTCCCTGGTGTTTTTGCTGTTTGGGATGCTGTGCTAGGTCCTGGGCTCTCGCCCAATGGGTCTGTGGGTGTGCCTTGGGGGAGTGGTCTGGTGGTGTGTCTAAGCCCATGTGTTGGTTTTGTTTCTTCCTCTTCTTCTTCATTTTGTTCATCTTCTTGGCCCAAGGTTGAGGCTCTGGACACGACCTTGCCCTTAACATCGCGTAGAGACTTCGCCTGTTGTTCCCAAGGCTGTGCCTTGGGAACCCTGTCTGGCACCAGCGGCTCTTCCCAATATCTGGATGGGTGGAAAGTATGACTAGCAGCCTCAGACGCCTCCTTCTTTAATACCTTTATTGACCTCATTCCTAATGTACTCATAATGACTAAGGGTGTTGGGTACTGCGTATAGCTCTCAATATAATTAAATCAGATGATCCTAAAGATCATATTGTTGAGTTTTCGAAGGAAAGATCATACCTACAAACACCCTATTCGACAAATTTCTTTGTTCATTGAATTTGTATGTGTTAGAAATGAAACGAGAAATTGAGACGCTTGCGTTGAAACTTTCTTTGATGTAATAATTACACTAGATGAAGTAGGCGATTGTTCCTCCACCTTAGTACTTGGTTGTCAGGTAAAAAATCATAAAGAAATTCGAATTACCATGGCGTTCTTGACATTAATATCTCATTCGGCTTGTAACGTCAATACAACAAACTCACGTGCACCTGCAGCCATTAATCGGGAAATACAAAAAGATCGCTTTTTCTCTTCATTAATCTGAATTCCCTTGATCTTGACACTCACTCAAAATCTCGTCAAAATCTCAGCTAATAGTTACCCACTCCTCAAGTTTTCAGGTTTAGTTAACCTTATTTATTAACCTTCCTAGAGTAAAGAGCTCGAACATTATTTAGGATAGTATAGGGGAGAGTATGGCGGTAAGCGAACCGCAAGTTTTGTCATAGAAAATTTTCCGTGGCAAGATAGATAGGAACACTCTTTATTGTGCGTTAATTGGCTTTTTAAATATTACAAATGTACCTACTACCTTAACCATATCGAATGTCCAAATTATGTAGTCTCTGAAGAGTGCTCACCAAAGAAGTTAGGACGAAAACATCACAGCATCCTCCGCCTGGCCCCCTTATACCATTTTCTACCTCTCCCTCAACCACCCTTTCACCGCCCCCAAAAGACATCAAAATGCTGAATATGCGGCGCATGACCCAGCCCCACGAACTCCACCAACGTCATCCTGGCACCCTTCCCACCACCTCCTTTCCTAGCACCTCATAATGCCCAACCAACAATTTGACATATTCTGGCGCCCACGCCTTCCCAATCGCCGTATTATCCAAATCCCCCACCAGCAACAAACTCATCATTTGCAGCCCAGAAAGCTGATAAATAACCGGCTCTGTAAAAATAGCATCAGTGACCAACGCCATATTCCATGAAAACACGCGACCGCAGGGACCGTAATATAATTCCAAGAGAATATTAACCCAGGTGTCGTAAGCGGGGAGCCAGCGTCCACCATAGTAGGTTGAATTTTCGTAGGTTCGGATCGAGTATATGTCGTAGCGAGCTCGGTGATGAAGGTTTGGTCAGGCCGTTGGTATGATACACCCAGTGCTTGCCAATCTTCGAGTCCTAAAGGAGCGACGAGAATTAAGCGGGAAGTTTGAGAAGGGAATGTGAGAGCGTAGCGAGCGGATATCATGCCGCCCATTGAATGGCCCATGATGATTGCAGAAGTTATGTTGAGAGAATTGAGAAGGGAGTTGGTGTTTGTAGCTAATTGATGAAGTAAAAATTGATAATGTGATGTTTTTGACGATTTGCAGAACCCGATTTGGTCAGGGATGATCACGCGGTAGCCAATGGAAGAGAGCGCGTGAGCGGTAGTGTTCCAGGTTGCGCCACAGAACATTTTGCCGTGTAGGAGGACGATTGTACCGGTATGGGATGCGGAATCAAAGGGAGGTACATCCATGTAGGCCGTGGCTAGGTTTCGTTGTTGGGATACGAAGTGGTAGAAGTGGACGGGATACGGGTAGAGGAATGAGAGACCTCCTGGAGCTGGTTCATCTTGTATAGAGCGGGGAAGTATTGTGCTTCTGATAAGAGCTATCAAACTTGCTACCAAAAGGAAGATGTTAACAAGAGGCATTTCCACCTGTAAACCTGGAATACCGAATAGCTAGTTTCGATATCTTTGGCCGGAATTATATCTAGTTTATATAAAGGGCAAGACGACAACAAGTGAGATTATTGACCTTTACAAATTAATGCAACTTTCATTTTCAATTGGAGTAAGATCACACCGAAGTTATCAGCATGAACGAATAAAAATGCTCAAGACGTTCTGAAAGCAGCAGACTTTCTGCAAGATATATGTACCCCACCTTCCACTTTCACCCTGCCCATTCAAATGTAACATAATCAGTTGAACATTAGTTGATCATGTTTGCAATCTCAGCCCAAGTTCTATGTTTCTGTCCTCATATATCTTCTCTCACCTCGAGATACAAATTAGGAACCTCATTTCATCTGTCATCAAGCCTTGGATGCTGAGATAATGGGAAGTGAGAGACCCTGTTTTCCGGTTAGACTCATCTCAAAATATACAGCAAAAGATCCAACAACACCTCCCTCGTCAAAACAATCTCTTATTGCAGGAACTACGGATTTAATAAGGCGTTGCAGAAGCATACAAAAGCCAACTGCATAGCCAATAATGCAAAAAGTCAACAATTCCACATAACATTAACTGTACATGCCACATTATCAATCGAAAAGTACATTTTGAGTATACAAATTATATCATTTCCGTAACCTCGTTATATTTCATCTCATATCATCTCATACAAAACCATTGCATCATTCATTCATCTAAACCGGCCATATCAACATTAGACAGTGAAAAGAAATAGAAATTGTTAAGCTCCCGAGGTCCTGAACTATGAACCCTTCAAGAATGAGCCTCACTTCATCTCCACCATCTCTCCAGAGACTCTAGCAATGAGCCATTATATCATAACAAGTCAATCTAATAGTTGTACTCGTATTAGCGAAGACCGTTCGTTCAAACGTAATATTAATGATCCGTGGACATGACACCTTGTAATCCAATCGTTTGCCTATAGTCTAAACAACCGAAGAATTAACTGGATGCGTTCCAGTGCTCGCAAACGCGGCATCGTTTGGCAGGATTATTCGAGTTGATTGCTGTTGCAGTAGGAGAATTATGTCCATTAAGGTACGCAACATTCGCAGCAGGAACATTCGATCCACCATTCTGAGCGGCAGTGTTATTATAACCGAGAGTGTCCTTCTCACCATAAGTCGTTGGCTGCTCATCGTAATCCTTAATATGCAATCCGAGTTGCGGCAGGATCGATGTTGCGGTGACCGGCCAACAGAGCAATACCGAAGCCAATCTTGGCTAGGACATCGAGAACACCATAGAAGACTGCTTCAGAGTCACCGGAGATGACGTTTCCACCCTCAGAAAGTCCCCATGCGATGGGGTAGAGGAACCAGAGGAACATGGTGATACCTCCGCATGTCCAATATACCTTGTGGACTTGAGTGCCTAGTGCCTTGCATGCTTACCTCCAACAAAGAAAATGTTGTAGGCGATTCCAAAGAGGGCGACCATGGCGAAGACAAAATATCCCCATTTATAAGAGGACGCGACAAGAGCGCCAACAAGACCGGTGACTATCATAAGCTCGTCCAAGAAAAATAGTATACAGAATCGTGGGCCACGGAAGGCCAGCAGTTAGAAGTATATCTAAAAGTAAGAGCTAGAAGGAACGAGTTAGTATTTGGCCATTGGGAGCTAATGGACGGATTGGACTTACAGGAGTTGTAACAACCCAATCAATATATCTCACGTAGAAAATCTCCCGATAAACACCTCTAACCACAGGGTCGTTACGTTGGAATTCTTGGATAATGGCAGCATATCCCAGATTTGACGCCATGGTGAAATATGCAACCGAAGCAGTCATGGTGATAGCTGCAGTAATATAGTGGAAAATACGTTTACTTCGCGGGACTCTGAAGCTCAATGCAACGAAGCATATTGTTGCAAAAGCCATTAGAGCAGTAATGGCCCAATACACGTCAGAACCATGGGTTGTGATGTTAATATCAGAGTGATTTGGGTAGTGGAAAACATCTGGATTTGCGTTTAACGCATTGTTTGATCGTTTCTCGACCATTTTGACATAAATTCTTAGTGAGAAGGTGTATCAAGAGTAAAACCACAGAATCACGGATATAATCCAGAGCCCAATGAGAACCAAGGAGGAATGGGATGATGTTGAAGGAAGATATAAAAAATATTAATATCAGTTTCTACAATTCGAGCGAAGTTATTTATAAAGAATTGTCCATAGCGTAGTTAAAATTCTCATCTTCGATCATACTGATGATCATTGACATTATAGATTATCAGCCTAGAGGTAAAACCATCGATGCCCCGACTTGGATAACCAAATACACTGGTACCATTGACCACCATCAGCTTACATGATGAAAGCAGCATGAAAGCTTGATTGAGAACCAAAAATCTTTCCACATGACTGTACATACTATCCCCTTTACGAAACGAGAGGAGAGAAAGATTTCCTGCCAACAGTAAACACTTGATGTTGCCCATTAGAAATTCTGCTACTGGCTACTGCATGTAGAAGCATATCTTCCCAGAAGAACATAGCACTGAATACATAGATTCAGCAATGGTCAGATGAAATCTAAACGATAATAGCGGTGATGTTAGGATCCAACAACGTATCATTGAATGGATGGTGAATTGATGTTGTCGTTTGTGGCTTGAGATCGGTAGTTGAGAGTCAAGACATCATCGATTCCAATTCATTTACAGGGATATGGACTCGAGCGCCAATCTCAGTATGGATGATATTTGGAAAACTAACGTGCTTTCTTACCCACAGACGAATCTCCACAGGAAAAAGCCTGGTTTCATTTTTTCTTTGTGCCTTCAAGATTAAGAAATTCTAAGCTTATCTCATCACTACAGGCCTTTCTATACGCAGCACGATCTCCTCGAGCATTGTAGCTCACTATATACAGTAGCTCGAAAGCTTAACTCGTTCGGTTAAAGAGCCCCTCCTTTTTTCTCCCGTCCTACCGACAGTAGAAGTATTACAATTAGTGTGGCCTAGGATCGACAGGTTAACATTGCGTATCGAACTAGACTGCTAACGGGCATCGTTTTGATATTCTTGATTAATATCTCGAGGAAGTATGAAAGTTAGAGTTCGAGCATTCAATAATGCCTAACCACGTCAGAGTATTGAAAATAAGAGCAGAAAAAAGCTGCCCTGAAGCAATTACTCGCAATTTGTCACTCTTTGTGGAATGGTATCGCCATACAAAGAGCAGATAGTTCTAGACCTGCTAGCTACTGACACTAGCCTCCGCAATCTGCTAGAAACATGGAAAGAACGGCAAAATCTAACTTGAGCTTACCTATGATCGACTTGAAGACCTCAAAACTTGAGACGAAAATTAAAAGGTAAGTGAATGATATCTATTTGATACTGTGAGGGGAACTATATCGCTTTTCTATTTCCCCATCCCCTCTTCATTTCTTCATCCCACAAAATCACCAAATTACTATTAACATATCCGATTGTAAGGACCAAAACTATCAACGCCAGTATACCTATCCCTATATTACTTAATATTGGTTTTTCCTTGACAATTCTATCCAGATTTCTTATCCCCTTCCCTTGTACCACCCCTTGATCTTGAACTACACTCTCTTTACTCTTCCATGGAACTTCTATCCTCAGATCCTCAAGGATCTGTGTACTTGTAATCTTTGCTCCCCCTAACACAATCGGTACACCAGTTCCTGGATGTGTAGATGCACCCACGAAATATACACCCTTGATTTCGGGGTGTTTAGTCTTCGGACGGAATGCAAGGACGTTGAAGAAGGAATGAGAAAGACCAAGGATAGACCCTTTATCGAGATTGAAGCGGGATTCCCACGATGTAGGTGTATTCAGTTCTTCGTAAACGATTAAATTTTCGAGTGGTCCACATTTTGTGCGTGATTCTATTGTTTGAAGAACTCTTTGGCGTGTTGACTTTACAATGGATTCCCAATCTTGTTCTTTTTGAAGGGCATTACCAGATGGGACGGAAGAATCGCCTGGAGGGGTGGCAGAATTGAGAAGGTGGCCAACGGGAACCAAGACAACGATGGAATCTTTCCCTTGCGGAGCAGCACTAGGATCTATTCGTGAGGGTACGTTCACGTAGAATGAAGGCTCTTCAGGATGGACTGTCTATCAAATATAGAGTCGAATGATTCGCGGTATTCGTCTGAGAGAAATATATTGTGTGTATTGAGGTGTGGAACCTGTTTAGAGAGAGCCCAATAGAAAGAAATAGAGCTGCAAGAGCCTGCTCGTTTCTGTAAAGATTTGGCGTAAGATGTGGATTTGGAAGAGGGAAGAGATTATTGTAGGCGTAGACTAATTCGGCATTGATAACGACAAGATCTGCGTCGAGCTTCTTGCCGGAAGATAAAAGAACCCCTGTTGTAGTTTGCTATCGTTGGAAGTTAAGACCGAGGCAACCGGCGAATTCAAACGAATATCCACACCCAATCGCTCGCATATCCGAACTAGAGCCTCTACTATAGCATGAAACCCACCGACGGGTACCAAATACCTTCAGCAAGTTCCGTGTATTGAAGAAGGGAATATGTACCAGGAGCATCAAATGGAGACATCCCCATATACATACTCCCGAAAGTAAAGACTCGCCTTAGCCTCTCCGTCCAGAAATACCTTGAAGCTCGAGAATATATACTTTCGAATGGATGAAGAGCAAAGACATTGAGGAGAAAGCTGGGACGTAACATGTTGAATATCGATGTAAAGTTCTTGTGTAAAACCTCTCGTACACTCAACTCATAATGTCGATGAGCCTCTCCAAGCCACTGTAGATATCTCTCAAACCCATCCTTCCTTCCCATTTCTCAATCTCCCTCTTCATCACACTGGCATCCGTACTGAGTTCAAACTTTTCTCCATCTCCAAACCACAAATTATAATTCGGCTCGCTTTTCAGTAACTCTACCCTTCATTCTCAAGCGAGGTATCGAGGTCATGAAATGTCTCTTTAAACATTTTCGGGAGAAGTAAAAGGGAAGGCCCTTGATCGAATCGATGTCCATCATTGTGGATTAAACTGCATCGACCGCCTGTAAAGTTGTTCTTTTCGAGTACTGTAACGGAGAAGCCTGCCTTTGCGAGTCGTGCTGCCGTTGCAATCCCACCAACTCCTGCGCCTGTTTGCCAAGATACATCAGTTCATGAAAGTACCTAGGTTTGAGAGATTGAATGACGCGGGGTAAAAGCACAGTGGTGGAAGTAGGACTTACCAACTACAATAGCAGTTTTCTTCTTCTCTGCTGGCGCCATTATAAATGCTGATTGGCTTGGTTTAAAGTATATGGTACGAAGACCACCAGAACTTGGAGTTATTCACATGTTGAGTATTAAGTGATTACCTACCTAGTGGGTAGGTAAGTTGAGATCTTACATTCCAGCCTACGATACAATGGACTTACGATTTTGGGATGGTGATGCCCGCTCTCGATTAGAGTGTCATAGAATTTTAGTGGGCATCATCCAACAGATGCATTCGTTTTCAATGATTAAGTGGTCCAAGCTTAACCTCTTAGGATAAGCATGGACCCGGACTCGTAAATGGAGGTCTTGCTCCGTTACTTGTCTTACTTTTCCATTTACAAAGTATTTTACAAAGTATCATTCAATATTACCATACACGCACAAATCATATTCAATCTGCTATCTATTGTTATATTTTGCATTCTAACGTTATTCTTAAATGGTATACTAAATACAATTGCAGCACTTACAGTGTTCATGGTATCTCGAAAAGAATTAACCCTGGCTCAATGCCTTCCAAGCAACAGCAATACGTCTCAGTTTCGGTACTGTGGCCTTACCTTGTGTGACTTTATATACTCGCTCCTTCATTACTCTTCCTATCTCCATATAGCTTTCTACAACAACTCTCATTGATACCCGGGCATCTTCTGGGATTTGTTCAATAGCAGGACGAGCCTCTCTATAGATACCGAAGGCCTTTTCCAATAATCTCCCTCGTAGTTTGTCGATTGTTGGCCCCGTAGGGTTTTCCACAATCTGTTGAGGCTTCAGGTTCTCTTCCTCGAGCCATGAGCTAGGAATATATACTCTTCCAATTGCAGCATCCACTGTCACATCTCGACATATGTTGATATACTGTAGAGCGATCCCCATACGAGCTCCCAGAATTAACAAGAGCGTCCTTCGATGGGATAAAACAACAGTGGACGTATGATAAAAAACTAGTTCCAAGCACATCTCAGCTACCGTGCCAGCAACTCTTGTGCTGTATATACTAAGATCATGCTCAGTTTCAATCGGAAACTCACCAAACTCCTTGAAGGAATTTGGATGCTTGAATTCTAAATCCGTCTTAAATCCCGCTAGTAACTCATACAAAGGCCCAGATGAGAGAATGTGAGTTGGTAAAAGGCGTAGTGGTGCATATGAAGATGGTGGGAATGTATCCTGAATGTATGTATGGAGGTCGGGGCTCCACGAAGTGCTCATGCCAATGCTTTCTTTTGGCGCGTACACCAAATCGAGGTAGTGCGTAATTTTGGCGATCCATTCTCGAGCTTCAGAAACAGTTTTTTGCCTCATCAACAAGATCGTCGGCGACTCTGCAAAAAGAATATCTAATGAAAGTCAGTGACGGCTGAAAGAAAAGGTAAGAATCATATACATACAAGAGAATCAAGTCAATTCGAAGACGACCCTGAAAGGCAGAGCTGGCTAGAAAGAAACTTCTGCTCTTTTTCTTCAATATACTCACAGCCTCCTGTATACCTTCAATTCGGAAAAGATCGTACTCGCGCTCATCCGTTAGAAGTGCACGCATAAGTACTTTTGGGGAAGGATATGTGGGAACCGTCGGAAACAAGGTAGGGAATGTCCACAAAATTGCTAATGCATAATCGAAAGCGACAAGACCAAACACAATGAGTATGTTAGTTGCAAGGAAAAACACGGCCTCTTCAATGTCAAGCCCATCCCATAAATGCAGACCTAATTTTGTACCTGCCTCTATTGTCCACGTGCCTCGTTTTAGTGCCAAGGTATCAACTATCCATAAATATAGCGTAGGCAAAGCAATTGGCAACAAGGTACTCGTATAAGGAAGTCTAGTAAAGAACTGGTGTGATAGACTCCATAGTAGGAGCGCAAATGGTCCTGCCCAAGCTAGAATCAATCCCAAATACGTCCCCTTGCCATTTTGCCAAATGAGAAGTCCTCCTATTGCGATGAGTGACCCAAGAATTAGTTGACCAAAGTTTTCGCGCAGTTCTGAAGGAAACAGGTGCATTCCGACGGTCACATTCCGAAGGATAACTCTTATAATCCCAATCTTTTCGTCCCTGAAGATAGATTGAGTGAAAGATTGGTTTGCTAAAGAGCAAAGTAGAGAAGGGTAGTATTGTATGTCTGTATCACGAAGAAAAAGAGCTCTTCGGCAGGAATTGAAAATAGCTTGGGACCAACAATCACATTAGGCGGATATCTCCATATTTTCCGTTGTATGAGATATGCATCCCAAGGAATAGTAGAAACAACAGCAATGGCTATGAGAAACAGTATCTTATAGATGTCTATACGTTGAAGAAAAGGTCGATAAATGAAAGTCAAACCAATGGCTGGTGGAATGGTATATTTGAGATGACTTTGTGACTGTCAGCTAGGGTATGAAATGTAGAAGTTAAATGTACTAACACTAAGGCATATTCGAGGCCCATTTTGACGCCAAGGGATTCAAAGTTGATAGAATTCAGATCTACAAAACCCAGGCATCTCTATACCAAACCTATGAGTAGAGTGATAGGAAAGGGATGGTGTGAGGCGGAGGAGATACTTGAGTAGAAGAGAGATAAGATGATAAGGTGGTAGGATTTCGGACAGACGATGATGCTAGAAGAGGAAGAAGGGGAAAAATAAGCAGTAGGATAGTAATAGCATTGCTACCATCCTTGTCATAACAAAAAGAAAATAAATTGAAGAAAATTGACTAATACTACTACTGGTATGGTGTTTTAGTATGGCATTTGGGAATAGCGGCTCTTACAACAACTTGATTAAGCTGATTGTTGGTACTTGTGTTAGACCAGTTGGTTAGAAAGATCTTAGCTTTTCGTTTTCAAGCACTAATTACTATCGATGAGGTTAGCACATCTTCCGGGTATTGAAACTCATTATCTAGTACTGGTACTTAATGAATTAGAACTATCTAACATTTGTTTATGAAAATGATGGTGCAAATGTGAATGAGGAAGAGAAGGAGGAGAGGAGAGGAGAGGCGAGGATCGGGAGAAAGGTAACAAACGGGGTAAAGGAGCGAGTGGTGGTGGGGGATCTAATAATGATCTAATTGAATCCCTGCCAACATTAAAGTAGTTCTTTATGTCGTCAGTACTCAAATAGTATAACAAGTACACTAGTAGTTCTAACTTTACTTGGTTGGTAGCGGTAGATTATTATGTAATCTCCGATTGATCGTGTACGCCATCTTTGTCTTGTCACGTCGTGGCATCTCTTGATTCTCTTTGCCCACATTTGATTCTTATTTGATTACTTTCACCTGTAGTTGCCGTACCAATCAAATGAACTAGGCAACGACTCCTCATACTAGTAGGTAAGTTGTCGTCATATCATTTATCTTCCTTGTCAACTCTGGGGGAACTCTGGGTCAAGGAATAATGCCTTCCAAGTTCCATCTGCTGATGTTGATCCTATTGATTAAGCTATCTTGTCCGAGGTGATTATGAACTCTTAAGTACTTTGACAGTGATAGTGTATGTAAGTATTTCCAGAATATGAGAGATCTTATACCCCATGCACATTACTTTAGGTCTAACTAGGCCATTACCTTACGTAAAGTTACGACCTAGTAAGGCCTAAAGCCAAAAGCGGTATAGTGGATCCAGGGCTACTACGCAACCTACGATCAGCGGTATAGGATCGATAGCACGAGGCCTGGCTCGCAACGCCACAAGTGATTGGTGGTATAAGAACAAATCAACGTTGTCAGGTGGGTACCGCCAATGGCAACTCGACTACGCTCTGAAGGAGCCTATAGAACTCCATCTTCCCAGACCGACTCTACATCGACTACTTGCGCTGCGATCCAGGCACGGCGACTTTGAGGCCTACCATAGGCGCTTCAAGCACGAGGACGCAGAGACACACTGCCCATGCGGTAAGGCTAAAACCCCGGAGCACCTTGTGTTCTGTGAGATCTCCGTCAGGAGATTCCATTCGTGGCCACTGAAACCTACTCGCCCACCGACAAACGCTGGAGAAGGGCACGACTACATACGACAGCTTCTTGATCGCCCACAAGAGTTCGAGCGCTTTGTCACAACGACGCGGTACTTCAAGTTCTGCAACCAGGAGCCCAACGGCACTCCAGACAACGTCCCACCGAGCGTTGCCCCCGACCTCTCCCCTCCCTCCCCTCTCTCCCCCCCCCCTCCCTTCCCAACCCATCCTCTCCCCTTCCCCCCCCCCCCCTACTCTCTCTCCGCTTCACCCCAGAGCCTAATCTGAGGCGCGATTTATAGAGCGCGGCGCATTACTCTATACGACGATACAAAGGCTGCATCCTAACGTAATAACTGCTCTTTTAGCACTCCCTACCAGTGCGATTGCTGTATAGCCCGACATTCTTTTTCATGTAACAAGCAAAGGTTAATCCCTTCAATGCAGGACGCTCCCTCAAATGGCGGAAGGAGGCTGCCCAACAGAGCTAGAGTTGTGAGAGACCGCCGGGAGGAGGCGGCCTCAGTGCTTCAACCTAGCGACGACGTACTATACGTACCTAAGTGGTGAGCTCTTGGGTCTTCGACCCACTAGTGTATCACCCGTCTCTAGTACCCCTCGGGAGGTCAAGAGTCTAGCTAGCTCATATAGACGTAAAACAATATATAATAAATAAATAATAAATATTATAACAATAAAGAATCTATAATAATTTTTAAAATACTTTTATTCATCTTATTTTATAAATTTTCAATTTATTCTTAATAATAGAAAATAATAATTATATAAAATCTTTCCTTTATTTTCTTAAACTTTTTAATTTAATTTATAATATAAATATATTATTATATAGTTTTAAATAATAATTCTTTTTTAATAATTTACATTTTTTATATCTTAAAAATGTAATATTTTATCTAATATTATTTTTATTTATTTTAATAGAAAATAAGTTTAGGAATTGATTTATATAAATTATATTATAATGTTTTTATAATATTTGAAATATATTATATATTATTAATACTAAAAATAATCTATAATTTTACTTTATTATTTAATAATTTAAAATATTATTAAAAAGTAACTATTTATTATATTATGATTATATAATTTATTAATTAATTTATATTAATAAAAAAAGAATCTTTAAATTTTTTGGTTTCCTTTCTATAAAGAAAAAAAAAGAATATTTTTAGAATATTTTTTAATTAAAAGTATATTAATTCTAATAATATTCTTTTTAAAAATGAATTATTAAAAATATATAAATAAACTAAAACTAAATTAAAGATTTAAGAATTAAATATTACGATTTATACATAATAGCGTTCGATCGGCTAATGCAACACTAAACTCAAACCGATTATATATATAGTTCTATAGTATACCTCTTTTTAGTTTTTATAGCTTTTAATTCTAAAATTGATCTCTAAACGATTATTAGATTTATTATATTAAGTAATTAATTTAAATATTTTAAAATAATTATATATTTGAAATAAATATTTTAATTTTAAATTTTAAATTTTAGTTTTAAGTTAAACTGAAATATTTTAAAATAATCTCATTTTTAAGATAATTGCACTTTTGAAAAGTTAATCTTAAATATTAATTTGGTGGTATATCTGATTTTTTTATTATTTATCAAATATCAACTCTACTATTAAATTTGAAATTAAAGGTAGAAAACTTTATCCGCGTTACTTTATACCATTTTAGGTTTCTTTTCAACAAAGCCCGCCGCCCCCCCCTTATAAACTTATCACTCAACTGATCACTCAAACACACCTCACCTCTAAAAACCGCAAACCCAAGATACAATACAAGAGCCTTGCTGCTCGGCTAAACAAAATAGCAACCCACTCTCGCTTCTTCTCCTCCATCATAGGGATCAGGAGCCCACAACGAGCCTATCCACCCGGGAACCAAGCTCTACCTTAACAACAACCCGGATCAGACGTACCCTTCTGGAAACAGAAGAGGATCGCACCTGCAGAGGAGCGAACAGCCCCTGGCATTGAAGTTAAATTGCTAAATTCGGTCGCGACGATCACGCCGCTCAAATAGTTCCTTATCTTAGCACGTCTAAATACCCTTAGGGAGGTCCAAAACAGACGTTAATTAATATAAATAATAAATAAATAAAATATACCATTTAGGCTTTATTAGGTTATAACTTTATATAAAATAATGGTCTAATTAGGCCTAAGATAATGTGTATGGGGTGAATCTTATTCATATTTATTTTTGGTCTTTTGACTTTACTCCTGTATTTCCCAGCACTATCTTGCATTCATTATCTTAGGAAATCCTACCGGCGTTCACAATTTCGATGTATTGAAAAACCACCTAGATATACTGTTACTCATTATCTTTACCTCAATTATTTCATTTTACACATTTTCATATCGAGCAATTCTCAAAGCAAACCATTTCCTTCAGCCTCCTGTTCATGACTTTCCTCAACGAGAAAAAGAGGGGGTCTAGGAAACAACATCCATATCTACATGGAAACTTCGCACCTATACATCATACACTGCCCTTGATAGCCTGTGCTTACACTGGTGTATTCCAAAAGAACTTGCAGGCGGAGAATATGTACGGAATGGAGGGAATCCGGTGACAAATGAAGATCTGGGTAGAGATGCACACTGGTTTGACGGAGATGGAATGCTCAGTGGTGTAGCATTAGAAGAGTCAAAGATGGAACTGTTCAACCTCATTTTGTCAATCAATATATTCTTACAGATATGTACCTGTCAAGCATTTCAACGCCATCTCTTCGTTTACCTATACTTCCAAGCATAGCAACACTCGTTAATCCTGCCTCAACTCTACTTACGATTATTCTGCGAATATTCCGAACCATTTTTTCTTGTAATTATCTCGAACCTATCCGGATCTGCAAGGGCCATCAAGAAAATAAGTGTAGCAAATACCAGTCTACTATATCATGACGGTAGAGCTTTGGCAACATGCGAGAGTGGGCCACCGATACGTATTTCATTACCGGGCTTAGAGACTGTCGGCTGGTACGATGGTGTTCAAGCAGAAGGTGAGCCGGTTGCAGAAGTTCAATCTGGCCATGTTTTTGGCGGAACTGGTCTCATTGGATTCATGAAAGAATGGACAACTGCACACCCTAGAATCGATCCCATCACAAACGAAATTATCCTTTTTCATTCTACATTTATACACCTTTTGTACATTATTCTATTATACCCAGTACGCAGCATAATCGTTCTCTTAACCAACCCCCTCGACTCGTCAATGCAACAGTTCCAGGTGTCAAATCTGCAAAAATGATGCATGATTTCGGGGTATCCCTTAGCCATACCATAATCATGGATCTACCTCTCTCTCTTGACCTTTAAACCTTGTCCGCAATGAACCTGTAGTCTCTTACGACCCTGCCGGACGTTCCAGATTTGGTATCTTCCCAAGATGGAAACCAGAAAATACTCGATGGTTTGAAACCAATGCTTGCTGCATTTTCCACACCTCTAATACCTGGGACGAAACCACCATCAATACACTTACTAAAGGAAAAGAAACAATATCAGTTAATTTGCTTGCCTGCCGATTGACAAGTGCTTCACTAGTGTTCAGCGCAGGCGATGTTGCAGCTCCTACTCCAAAGGCAAACCCAATAACTGCTCCAATAGAAGAAGAACAGTGCCGTTATACTATTATCGGTTTCCACTTACTGAAGCAGAAAATATATCATAAGCCACCAATTTGCTCTGTCATCAATACCCTTTGAATTCCCCTCTGTACGGGATTCTGTGGCAATGATGGAAGCTCAATATATCTATGGCTGCTCCGTCTCAGATAGCACATTTGGAGCAGCTCTTGGTCGCGCTGTCAAAATTGACTCACTCGTCAAAATAGACGTGCTTGCGCTGATAGCTCGTGGAAAGGAGACAAACCAAATTCCCATCACTGGTTGTGTCGATACACGATCGGTCACTGAAGTCCTGGCATCTCTAATGATCCAAACGATCCCATTAAAATCTTCAAACTCCCTGCCGGTTTCTATGCCCAGGAGTCAAGGTTCGTTCCACGTCAAAATGGAAAGGCGGAAGATGACGGCTGGTTACTTTCTTATGTCTTTGACGAAGCCCAGCTTGATCAGTATGGTATTGCAGGTTCTCAGGCAAGAAGTGAACTATGGGTCATTGATGCAAGGGATATGAAGACTGTGGTTTGCAAAAATACAGCTCCCGCAACGTGTTCCTTATGGGTTGCATGGAGCTTGGTTTAGTGAAGCGGAGATTGAAAATCAGCGGCCGGTAGAAACAATTCGACATCTTCCTTTAGCAACGGAGTATAAAAATACGAGAGATAATTTGAAGTCGCACTATGCAAGCACGTGGATGCATTTATGGATGGGGTTTCGGAAAAGACTCTTAGAGAAGATTGGATAATGATAATGAGATAAGAATCCTGGATAAGTACTGTATATAGCGCTACAGCCGTAATATTAATTTTGATAGCGTTTTGCGATGATGAACTTAGTACTTTTACATACTCCCCTCCTTCAGACCAGCTTGAAAGTAATGCTCCTACAAATGGCACTTAATCAATTCTGGCTTTAAGTAGGCAATGACTTTCACAATAAACGAGGCCATTTATACATATTCTCAGCTTGGAGAAAATGACAGTAATACTCAATTCATTTCTATTTATCTATACCTAGTGGTGTCAAACCGAACCTTGAAATTCTACCTCTCCTCGTCGGGTTCTAGTCCTTGCTAAGTGATTAAAACGAATAGGCAAAAGGCTAAGATACCTAGCTAAAGTAGGTTGTAGTTGTGCTGGTCAAACTGTCTACATTTTAGATGTCACACTTGGAGGATTTTAGAATTTCAGTTGGAGATTGAGGATTTGGTAGGCGTATTACATACGATAGAATCGTAGATAGAGGTAGCATGTGTACATGTATAATCAGTTATGTTTCAACCGTATTGCAAGTGGACGAGTTCTATATACATGAATATAACCATTTTTTCTAAAAACCTCAACTCCAACATCCCATCCCAATCTCAACTCAACTCATCTCATCTCAACCGTCATCCCTTCCTTTCTCCCATTCTCCTAAAATCTAGAATTTAATCAGACTTGTCACACTCATCTGAGTCAACCCACTCAATCTCCTCACCACCCTGGTTCTCATACCCGCTAACAGCGCCGGCCGAAGTAGCAGCTGGAGTTTCAGTAGCAGTGGTGGAAGTCTTGTGGTGGTGATGGTGTGCTTCTTGCTGCGGGTTCGGGTGGCGAGAGTAGTGCTGAAGTAGGAGCTTGGGCAGGAGCCTGGGTGGGCGGGGTTGCATCCACCGGGGATGCCGGAGATGCTGGTGAATGGTGCGGAGGAGACTGGGGTGGAGACTGCGGGGGCAGAGGAGACTGGTGCAGACGAGGCTGGAGTGGAAACTGCTGGGGCGGAAGATACTGGTGCGGATGTAGAGGCAGCGGAAGATGAGGTAGCATCATTGGTTACGGAAGTTGCATCAATGGCTTTGATTGCGGCTGGGCTGGATGAAGCAGCAGCGGTAGTAGTGTTACCGCTGACAGTAGCACAAGCAAAGGACATCTTGGAGACGGGGGCTCCACTATCCTTAGGGGCGCTCAAATCCCATTTCATGTCAACGTATGGCCAGCAGACCTTGTCAGTACCGATGGTAACGATATCACCGCTGACAAATGCTTCGGTGGAAACTGTTGCGGAACCAACCTTTGCTCCCTTGGAATCGATGACTTGGAAAGATG